>BFEA01000006.1:4358869-4382892 GCA_003427395.1 Chara braunii | reverse complement strand
TGTGTATGTGTGTGTGTGAGAGTGTGTGTGTGTGTGTGTGTGTGTGTGTGTGTGTGTGAGAGAGAGAGAGAGAGACAGAGAGAAAGACCAGGTAAGTCTCCAACCTGGCGGCTGGCCACATGGTACGTTCATCGATAGGATGAGCAAAATCGAATAAATCTACCGATAGAACATGGAAATATACATTGCGGCACTCATTTGGGTCATCGACTGAGCGCTTAGACAAAATTCTTTGGGTATTATTGTCGGACACGCATGGGGAAATAAGGGGGTTCAGGATTAACTCTAAAATTTCATTGATCATGCACCAATATTAACCCTCAATCTTTGGTTAACGGATGGGTATATCTACCGCCCGTAAGACCCACCTCTTCCGTCGGAATTGGGGTTGTCTTTGGATCAACTGGCCGTGAGGCGAGGATATGTTTGTGAGCCTTTGACGAACTTTTCTACCCTGCCCAGTTGATGAGAAAATGAGGCCTTAAGTTTTGAATAATTTCATGATGAAATTAAAATGATTAAATACAATAATAAAATTAAAAGCGATAAAGAGAAATGAAAACAAGTGATTATTTTATTTTATAACATTTTTCACCCAATTATGCTTTTGTTGACTTTGACCATGGTTTACCTAGTTATTATTCCTTGCTGATTCAAACGGATTTATCCATTTATTATCTCTCGCTGATTTTTCCAGAATTTTCCTATTTATTACCCTTTGTTATAATTCGAGAATTATGGAGTGTGCGATAACCGTAACTTACTAGATTCCCATAGCGCGTTGAGTGTCGTGTGGGAATTCGGATGAACCCTCGATCATCAACAATACATATTCCAACACTTCTATGGAGCAGACCTTGGTTACATCGGCAATCGGATCAGCGCGACTGGCTTTCTGGTTGTGGCGGTCAGGTCGGATTGGTACGGTACTGGTTTGACACTGGGAAGGCACAAGGACAACCTATTGCAGGTTGATCTTATTGTTTTGGTACGGTAACTGGTTCGGTACTGGTACGACACACGACAACTCGACCCTATTTTTCTTTTTTTCTTCAATGACTCGGCAATGAAACTGCAGTTCGGTGCCGTTATTCTGGTACCGAATTAGCCTCACAACAGCGGTCCAGAAGTATGGATTTTCTGGTTACGGTTAGATAATCAGTTACATCTAAGTATCGGGTCACCATATTTCCCCCCCCGACCTTTACTCAGTCAGTGGCAGCTGACCTGGGAGTATGGTACCTGGTTCTGACTGCGGACCCTATGACATTGTTTCTTGGTAGGAAAGATAGTAAGGCGGAGCTGGTTATAAAGCGCATGAAATGACAAGCCTCACTTCTAGTTATAATCGTTTTAGTGGGCGGAGACAGTAAATTTATCCTCACTGACGGGGCCTTGTTGGGGGCTTCACAACCGCGCACGGACCATCATCCGACATACTAGGCCTGGCGCAAGTGGTCTTATTGTCCTAACCCTTGTTCCCCCCTTGTTTTCGGGTTAAGCCCGCGGTCTGCCTTTCCCATGGGCTGTCACTTATGGATGATCGGGGAAACATAGGCGAGCAGTACTAGAACAAAAAGAAAAACCGAGGGGAAGAAGGGGGATTCAATGTGTGTCCCACGTACATCGTGTGTGAACACGTGAACATGTGACACGAATAGGGCTTGCGGCGGAAGGTTAATACGAAAGAGGCATCTGATGGGGTGACTGGTATCGTGTACCCCGCTGTCGAGCGCATCGGTCCCACACCGTGGAGGGCGGGACCCTCCCGACCGCGTCACGCAGGAGTTGGTCTACCTTGTCGCGATACACATGGAGCGTCCGCAAGTTGCTCCGACCGAGTGCGCCAGCCATACCTCTCACGAGCCCCTACGACAGGATAGGGCCAACGCGAGGTATAACTTACCTCCACTTGCGGGAGTTGTTACCTCCCTTCGGTGGGCGTATCGCTGCCGAGCTACCAGTTCACAATACGAAAGTTAATCAGTTGCAATCGTCGAGGTGGACCAGCCGAGGGCGTTTCTCATACGTTGTAGCATAGGAGGTACGCTGTCGCACTTTTTTTAGTCGGGCCTCTTCAGGCGACAAGAAAACCAACAGGCTGTCACACAGGGTTTTGTATGCTTTTGCAGTAAATAAATAAATTAAATCAAGCAAATCCCTTCCAGTTGTGTGCGGCCGGCTTCGAGCGAGACCCTTCAATTGCGGTCTTCGCCGGACCCCGGTCTTAGGAATCTTTGATTCTGATTCGGAACAGCAATGATGATGCAAATAATAGAATTAAAATTAAATTAAATATGCCATGTATGTATTAAGTTTGCCAATTTAGAGGTTGAGAACTGTGACATGAACAGCAAAGAACACAATCATCAAGCAATGTCAGAAGAGGTAATCAAGATTGACCGACTCAAGGCAAGACAAGATGAGTGAGGGAAAAGTGAGAACTAATAATAATCTCAGAAAGTTCATGGACAGGATGTGGATTAGAGGTTCGACCGACAGGATGTGGATTAGGGAAAAGTGAGACATGGACAACACTTTCAAGAGTCCTCACTCATCCCTCTAGGGTCTCATACTCAATCTCTCACTTGACTGTGCGTCTCTTGTGCTTTGAACCATGTCTATGCGCTGTCGGCGCGAATACCCTTACAAGGGTATCCGCCCTGTTTTTTGCAAGTGACAGAAAATAGGTTTCATTTGGGAATTTTTGAGAGGGCCGCGTGATTCGCGGCAGGATGTGGATTAGAGGTTCGACCAGAGGGTCTAGAAATAGAGAGTGTGTGGGCGCGCGGGTTTAAGGCGCGCGTGGTCCATTCCCTATTGCTGATTATGAAACCGGCGCGGGCGCCGGTCTGTTTATTTTTATTTCTTATTTTTATCTTTACCTTTTTACTTTGGTCATTCTTGATTAAACTGGGATTTAGAGGGTAGTTTTGTTGATTGGTACGTTTGACCGAGACGCGCGCGCGGAGAACGACTCCGAGGACGACGTCGACAACGGTGATGCGATGCGATAAGTTTGGTGCGCGGAATGGCGGGCGGGGCGGTTACGGCGTGGTTTGGGTAAGCCGGCGCAGGCGCTTGGGAGCCGCTTAGCCGGTCCGTTAGCCTAAGCGTCGCGCCTCACCGCCTTGTATGGTATTCTGTGGGCTGCCTCAAGCTTGGGCTTAGCCCTATTGGTTACGGTGTCGGGTTCGTAAGACGGAGGTCCGAGGCTCGAGGCCAGCGGACGGCGGCGCGGGAGCAATGGAGCGTCGAGGAGGGAGCCGATGGGGTTGAGGGCCGCTGGGCTATCCCCCTCGGTTTTGTTTACGGGGGCGGCGGTGGGTCTGATCCGCGGGGCTGGCGAGGCACCAACAGCCCCGCTGTTCCCTGACACTATTTTTATTTTTATGTTATTTCTCCTTTTTCTGTTTTATTTGTTGAGTCCCGATCGAGGGCGCGAGGCCGCGATGGAATCGCGTGGGGGTGTGTTGTATTCGCGGGATTGCCTGGAGTGCAAGTACAAACCATTTTCGCGACTGCGCCGAAGTTACCCCCTTTTTATCTCTACTCCCCTTTTATATCTCGGTTTTCCCTCACCACGTCCCACGCCGGGGCGCGGTACTGCGGCAGGGGCTGGAACCTATGGGCCTAGCTCAGCGGTATACCTTTGAACTGTTGAAATATAGGCCTGAGCTCGGGCCCAACTGGGTTTGCCTTGGGCCCGAGCTGTGTCCTTCGGGACACCTTTTGAAATTGGAACGATGCAGAGAAGATCAGCACGGCTTGGCACCCGGGAAGCAGGAAACGAATCTAGCACCGATCGGTGCCAGATACTGGGAAGGGGCCATTTGACCTTTCGGTAGAGCCGCGAGGCGCTACCGTGGGTAAGCCATCGGGACATCCGTCGAGGCGGGAATGATATAGGGGAGATCGGCTCGGCCCCGACGCAAGGACGATTTGCATATATCGGGGGAGGTCCGGCCGCCGAGTGCTTTTCGCACTTTGGCACTCGGCTGTTAGTCGGACCGTGCAGCACTGGGGGGCCGCGGTGACGTCAACGAGGAAGGGGAGTGACGGGAGGGCCAACTGGGAGCGACGAGCATAGCTGGGTAGGGGGCAACGAGCGTCGGCCAGGGAGGATGAACCCGGACGGGGGCGGTACCGGGTGCATGCGACGAGGAGGGGACGGCAGGAGCCGGCAGGCGCTGGGTCACAGCGGGGCGGAGCACCGTGAGGGAGACGGGCGCTACGTGGACAGCAGCAACAACGAGCGGGCGCAGAGGAACGGGCTGCAGCGGGGAGTGCACCCGGACGCTATTTGCGTCCGGATCCGTCCGCAGGCTGAGACGGGGAAGGAACGGGTTGTGGCGGAGCAAAAAAGGGATAGTTCGCCCGTTCCTTAACGGAATCGGGTGAACCAAGTGTCGAAATGGGGGGTTTTTAGGAGGGCGAAGTTAGTGGTAGTGTCAGTTTTAGTTCTATATTAGTAGAAAAGACGTAGTACGAAAAACGGGTTGCGCAGAGGTGTCGGGGGCGAATACGGAGGAGGTGGGAACGAAGTTCCCGCTCGCTTCTCAGCGAAAACGAGCAAAGGAGAAAGATGGGTAGGGATTTTGGCATGGTGCGAGCGCAGTGGTGAAGTTAGATGGAGCGTTAGATTAGTAGATTGAGAGGTTAGTAGAGAAGAGAGCGCGCGGAGCTATGGAGGAGACAGGGAGAAGAAGAATAGGAGTGATATCCCGCTTGATTCTTGGCGGGATCAGGCGGGGTAAAGTGCTAATATGAGGTTTAGGGGTAGGGCGAGTCGGATCATGCGGTTAGTTTGCGTGTTAGAGTGTTGTGTTGTGGAGTAGGAGAGAGTGTGCCTGCGCGGAGGGTGTCGAGGAAGGGGGGGAAATGGATGAATGAACCTAGCGCGGATTCGAGCCAGGTGCGCCCAGGAATCGGGATGGTGGACAAATGTTTGACTTCGGCCGTTAGTTAATGAATACGGGCAGGAGGGGAAACAGACAGGGTTTCTTTGGCATGGCGAGTCCGAATCTGTCATCGGATAAGGGTGAAAGTTAGTAGAAGAGATGATTAGTAAAAGAAGAGAGAGAACGGGTACCTACCTTAGAGCGGTGAAGCGAAAGTCGAGCCACGGCAAGCTGCGCGCGACAAGAACGACTTCGAAGGTATGCACCTTTCCTCATTCTAGCGGAAGATCCATTCCCATTTTACAATTGTAGTAAGTTGGAGCGCAGGCCTTATTCTCGTCGACCTGGCGCGTGTTGGGATCGCAACAACCTTCCTCTTTGTCCTAGAGCTCGGTCACCGTTCTGGCTAGACAGCCCTCCCGGTGAATAGAACATGGTCGTGCTTACGGCCAAGTGCAATCACACAGCCAGTGGGCCATGAGCCGCGTGAGTGGAAGCCAGCGGAAAGACAATGAGTGGGGAGAGATAAAGACGGCAGGGAAAAAGGTAGGTACTTACCTTGGAGGAGTTGCGATACATGCAGAGCCGAGGAGCTAGATGGAGGTGAGGAGTTGTATGGTGCAGTACGTGCTTGCCGCGAAGTGCAGCATTTAGCCGGTGTGCCAGATTCCATCACGGGTCAGACCGTACCCAGCCCTTGGCGTTAGCATATATGATTGAAACCCGCGTCTGTTTGTGTCTGCTACTGCTGCAGTCAAACGGGTTGTTTCTTTGGCTGCTGGCCAAGGCATCACTTACCCGCTAAAGGGAGTTGTACGGGGAATGGGGCAAGGGGGCAGGTTACCGGTCGGCCGAGGAGCGGCTCAATCTGTTGATCGAATGAGCAATAAACTGACCGTGGAGGTGCAGACGTGCTAACTGACCGGCGCGCCCCTAAGTTCCTCTAGGTTGTGCTGTAAGGCCATCCTATACAACACCAGATTAACAAGGCTGCAGGGCCTTGCGTAACTCAGCAGCTTGGGGAGGCGAACTTGAAGAGGCGGTTGAGCTGTAGAAGGGACAAGCTGTCGTGAACTGGAAGGTCATCAGGGGGAGTCAGCTGTCGACAGTCGACGATTCGACTCTAACTTGACCATCTTCGCTACGATTTGGCCATCATTGCGGGGTCCTCAGGCGCGTCAAGGATTCAAGGCCCTCTTACGCGAGTCTGAGTGCACCCTTCTTGGATCTGAGCGTCTGAACTTCTCTTCTCCTGCCTTTCTTATTCTGAGTCTAGTCTATTGGTTCTGAGAGGAAGGCGGCAGGCGGGATTGCAACCCGTAATCCGCGCCAAGGCCTCTGTGGGAGGTTCGCCCCACCGATTGCGGGAGCCCTGCCGGAACTCAGGAGGAGTTTTGGAGGCAGGGAACTGAAAGGTAACCATTGCTTCCTTTACAAACCCAGTCTAACCCCTATCTATACCTCCCCATATGTATTGGCTGACTGCATTGTATGCCACCCTTACTTTGACTTTGAGTTGACTTTCATGACACAAATCAGACCAACTAAAGGAATGTTTGTATAATGGCAGTTTCAGTTTCTTGTTTGTCTGAAAGCAGGTTGTCACAAGGGGTTGCATCAGGGGGAAGGTTGGGAGAAAGGCAGTTTTGCTTGCGATTGAACGGGTCTTATAGGGCCAGGCATTGTTTCTAAGATAAATAGCCTGATTGCTGTGTTTTGCTCTGTTTTCTGAAGGGCCAAACATTGTTTCTAAGATGAATGGCTTGGTTGCTCTGTTTCTTTAATTGTGTCAGACATTGTTTCTAAGATGAATGGCCTGGCTACTTATTTCTTAGGGGTATTGTTTGCTTGACTTTTGAGGGCCAGACATTGTTTCTAAGATGAATGGTCTGACCGCTGTTTTACTTGGGTGGTTTCTGAACAGTCTCTGGGTCAGCCCCAGGGTACTCTGCTTTTTTTATGTGTACTGAAAAGGGAGAGCTGAGCATTGTTTCTAAGATGAATGGCTCATCTCTCCTTGATTGTTTTTATTTCGAGGGAGCATTGTTTCTAAGATGAATGGTCTAAGTCTGAGGCCTCAGGACCATAATGAGAACAAAGGAATAGGATTCTCTATAATGTGGTGTATATATGTACTTATATACAAACAAGGTTAGTCAGGCATTGTTTCTAAGATGAATGGTTTGGCTATAGCCTTATCACAAGCAAAGAGAGTATAATCAATAGTTATAACTGAAGGTAACATGGGCAGGCTGAGCATTGTTTCTAAGATGAATGGCTCAGCCCTACGCCCTCGTTTTGAAGACTAAGGTGCATATATATATATATATATATAACTTGGATATTTAAACAGTTCAGGGCGACTAAGCATGGTTTCTAAGATGAATGGCTTAGTCATATGCCCAATGAAGGGAAAAGTAGTTGTGCAACCTGTTCGTGTATAACTAAGGCAGGGGGCTGGCATTGTTTCCAAGACGAAATGCCAATCCCAATGCCTTGTGTAAACAGGGTATAGAGGATTAAATCACTGAAAGTCTATGAACTAATGTTTGCTAAATCAACTTGGGGATGGTGAGAGTACTTACCTTTGTGGTTTGGCGTGCATGTGACTGAGCAACATCACTACCTAGTCTGAGTTTGAGTTGATAGGTAGTTGTTGTAGTTGCTCGCCATGGGCTAGAGCTATAGAAGTTAGATTCAATTTCTGCATTTTCTGAGATAGTTTTTTTTACTTAGTTCGATTTTTGTATTTATCTGAGGTATTTTCTCATACTTGGGCTTGTATAAATCTTGGTAAGCTACTTTTCCTACGGGAAGCGCTGCTGAAATTTCTGCAAATCCAAGACGTTAGACAAATCGCTGACTTTCCACAAGTCCAATTATCTGAATCATATATGGACTAGTAAAAATCTGGGAAGTCTCCCTTTCTAAAGGGGGTGCTGCCCAAATTTTTACTAATTCAGGGAGTTAGACAAAATTGGACTTCAGAAAGTCAAAGACTATTCCTGTTTTTATGCCGAACCACAACCATACCTGCAATCACATCAAAGATTCATCCAGAAGTCCACGCACTACACGGGGTCAACTTCAACCATTCCTTGCACTAATACCCCTCGCTTCAGCCATACAAGCCTCACTCGTGCAACTCTTAAATAAATACTCAGTACTTTCGTTGGATGGCCATTCAATAAAGTCCGGGTGAAAACACAACAAAACAGTTCAATCACAAGGCTAAAGCCTTTAGGTTGAGTGGCAGGAGTGAATTGGAGTTGAGTCGCAAACCGACGAATCGGCAACCGACCTGTTATCAACGATAACAGCAGATGATCCTCAAGGGATCAACTGACCCTAGCCCAAGTCCTGAATCAGATCGATCAAGCTGGCCTGTAACACAAGACAGGTCAATGCCCAAGACTAAATTTGTAAGCCTTATGCGAACCATCTTCTATATGGTGGCCCCATCTAACCTTCTGGTAGCCAATTTAGGCCTGAACCTAGTCCAAAGTCAGGGTTTAACGAAAAGGCAAACCTTTGGCTGGGTTTCCTCTATACAGAGTGGACTGCCAACTCTGCCACCTGTCATAACGTAACTCCTCTAAACTAAGGAAATTTCGACAGCGCTTCCCGTAAGAAAACTGCCTTTCTAGAATTTATATAAGTCTGATGTGAGTGCCAGCGATTACATACATATATAGCTGAGAGGAGCCTCACTGTGACTGTGAGAAGTGATCGTCCTATATAAATAAGACTTACGTATATATTTGTACTTGCCTCGGGTATGCACGCGGCTTACTGTGATCGTGCGCAAGGGTTAACCTGATTATGACCTGAGAGAAAAGGAAGATCCCCTTTTATCCTTTGCTTTTTAAGAGATTTTTATAGTCGGACGTTGGTCCTGGGCCGGGATTCAAGGTCCTTGTCCAGGACATCCCAAGCCCTAGACTCTGCAGGGAAGGAATCTGCCCCCGTGCAGAGTGCCTTGCCTACCGAGACGCCCAGACCAAAGGTCGGGGGTCTCGCGGCGGCTGCACGACTATTCCTTCAGCCGCGCAATGTCGTGAAGGATTAGACCCTCACGACACTTCGAGTCTGACACTTGAGTGTCATAAGCGGTACTTGGATCCACGAGGGACCGCTTGATTATGGGCACTACATAGTACGCCATCATTGCGCCTGCTTGCGTGCGTTTGCATTGCTAGTCGATATGAGTAGGCCCTGCGTCCGCGCGGTTTTATATTAAGTCTCGCCCGTGACGCCTATCCGATTTCCGCATCGGAAAGTTATGGGTTGGCTATTGAGGGGCTAGGAGCGTTGTCGCGTTTGTTCGTGTTGTGTCGTTTCGTGTGTATGTGTGTTTTATTTTTGTGTTCGTAAAGTGGTGTGCGCGTGGTGTGTGGGATGCGTCCTAGTCGACCGACGACGAGCCGTGCTTGGGACTTCAGCCCCCCAGGACGTTGGCTCGCGTGCGGGCCCGATAGGCGTATTACCGCGCGTACCCCCTATGCTACAGCGAACGAGAAACACCCTCGGCTGGTCCACCTCTGCGATTGCAACTGATTAGCTTTCGTACTGTGGACTGGTAGTTCCGCGGGGATACGCCCACCAAAGGGAGGTGACAGCTCCCGTAAGGTGGAGGTAAGTTGTGCCTCGCGTAGGCCCTATCCTGTCGTAGGGGCTCGCGAGAGGTATGGCTGGCGCACTCGGCCGGAGCGGCCTAAGGAAGCTCCATTTGTGTGTTCGCGGCAAGGTTGGTCCAACTCCTGCGTGACGCGGCCGAGAGGGTCCCACGCTGCCGCGTGTGGTGCCGGACCGATGCGCTCGACAGCGCTCTCTAAGATTATGGTATCGAGATATAGAGTCACCTGAAGCCTGCTAGTTCTAAGCATTTCCACCCAAGTCCCATGATACTGAAGTCAACCGTAGCACAAAACTCCTACCATAGAGTAGGAAGGTATGGCTGAGAGAAAATTCCTCGTCTGAGGTGTAGAAACTCGGATGGTTCAGTCACTGCCTCGTAGTCAATCACTGTAGGGGAAATGTATCTCTTGGCCAAATCAACCAAGTCACCCCAGCAAGAGCCGTCTGAGAGAGTGAAAGGTACTGGAGGCTTGGGACAGTCAGAGTAGAGCTTGGGACCGAAGTTGCGGATCAGCTTAGTACCTCTCTCATCAAGCTCTCTCTCTCTCTCCTCAAGATACCCGACTGTTGTGACACAGACTGAGTCGAAATACTCATGAGTCTCTTTGTGCTTCTTTACGTAGAGTCTCAGATCATGAATGGTACCTTTTACAAAACTGGTGTGAACAACGAAGATTGACAGATCTCCCTGTCTGAAATAGAAGGCACTTAGGTACTGATACTGGAAAGCATCTTTGAAGGCGGTCCGGTTGAGGTTGGTCGAGACTGACTCATTGACTGGAAACGATTGAACTGTACTCATGTGAGTGATGCTGTTGCTGCGTTCTGATGTCTCTTTAATTTACTTGATCGTCCCAATGAGTTGACCATGTTGATTGCTTCACTGCTTGACTTCTGATAGTTTAACGTGTATCCAATTATGACCAACTTCTTATCTGGTTCCTAATGATAAGATGTAGTTTGCGCTGATGATACTTCACTCTCCTTCCCTAGCCTGTTTTTGTCGAATGTTTGCAGGTTCCTCTTGAACTGAGTGACCAGATCATTTCACTGTTTACCAACAATAACCCTCCTTGCATGATCAATAGGTCCTACGGTTGAGAGGGTGCTGTGTAGTTTCTCATCTGATCCATGAATGTAGAAGGTGTACTCAACAAGTTTTTGGTCTTTCACTAACTCTAACGCCTGTTCCATCACGAGCTTTATATGATGATGGATGTTTTGAACCACACTTTCTTCCCAGCCTTCGGTCTTGTTCCTGTGCAGGGTGCAGGTCACTCTCAACGTGTCCTCACTTCCAATCTCTCTACAAAGACCCATTGCATTGAGAATGATTGGATTGTGCTCATGAGTTGATATGACTGCTGACGGACTTTGGTGGTCTCCCTAGCTCGATCTGTTGTATCAATGTTGTGGACACACTGATTGTTCCTACCGCTCTCTTTCCGGTAGTGCGCCATGTGCTTGTCTATCTTGTCTCTCATGACTAGCAAGTGTTCCTTTCCCACTCAGTCTTTGAAGTCTGCAGTAACCCTTCGCAACGTCTTCTCTCTTGTCTGATCTTTCTCTCTGCAACCAAATTCCTTATTAACATGTGGTGTCATTGGGCACAGGTCTGGTTGAGATGCTTCATAGGAATTTACGATCGATACGAGATGTTAAGAGCACTGCCCCCTTCTCAAAACAAGGCAAACGTGATAAGTGCAGCTAATAGTAATTATAGCTGGACACTGAGAGAGTTATCGTTTGGGGCTCTTCACATCAAAGCACTTACATAAGTTTTGTTAAGTGTTGAATCATTTGTAAAAGGCACAGAGAGTCGCATAGTGTATCCTTTGTTTACAGGCAGCGAGATCTGCAAATCATTGTCTTAGGCAGATGAGATAAAATAGCAACAAGGAAGAATAGAGCACTCGGACGCCGGCACCTCCCTTAATAGCCTCATCGGGCTCTTCGGCCTGAGTCTTCGTTACGACATTTGATCCAATGCTAACTCCACATGTCTGAGTCAAATGCCACTAGCAAGTAGTCTATCCACAGGGCCATCCTAGGATAAGTTTAGCCTAGGCATGGCTTAGGGTCGTTCGTCGGAGAGACGTCATCCAGAGCATCTCGGACAGTCTTAACTGATCGTGGCGTTGCACTAAGTCTGACTAGTGATCAGTTATGAGTCACAGTACGGAGTAAACTCAAGCTAGGCACCGCACCATTTGCTGCATGGCCCTTTTGTTGCTTTTTCTTCCTTTCTTTTTACTATACAACTTACGGCATGGGGTAATCTCTGATCAGATGAAAAAGCATGGATAATCGGCACACAGTCCAGTTGATGGAGCATACTGCGACTTGCCAACCTAGGCCTTCCTTATGTACTACACTGATAACAATTGCTCAACGTTTTTTTTCATATACTGTTTAGGGGTTGTGTCAGAAATGTCTGTTGCATGCGCACTGGGCAAGCGTCGTTGATGATTGAGAACAACTTTGTGATGCAGGGGGGGGGGTCTTCATGTAATCAAGCCCTCTCTCTGCATATGTCTTAGGGTGTTGTTGAAGACAGGCCTCACGGACAAATAGCAAGAGCAACTACTCTAATCGTAATATGAATGACTCTAACAGTACAGAGCATGGTCAATTTTAGTCCTTGTATATCATTTCTGGATTGGTTCAGCAAATTGCAAGATGAGGAAATTAATCAAGTAGGATGGAGCAATCAGTCTTGAAATCGAAATGTTGAGGACTACTCTTATGATTAGTCCCAGTACAGGACTTAAATTAGGACACAGCCGTCCCGGCTACCACATGGAAATCCTCTGAGAACTGTGCTTTCGGTCACTGTACCGATACGGTGTTGCTCATTTAGATAATATACGGCTACCACATGGAAATCCTCTGAGAATTGTGCTTTCGGTCACTGTACCGATACGGTGTTACTCATTTAGATAATATACTACGCTTAGTTTTGGGTTTTCTCTGCTTTTCTACTATTCCTTGTGCGCACTTCTCATTTAAGTGTCGTTTAAGGCAAACATGTCTCAGAATAACAGATAGTCTATCAGTCAACATCAAGCAGGTACTTGGCCAGGGGGCCCAGGAGATAGGCAACTCTTCTTATCACAAACTTCCTCTTGCTCATCACTTGCAAGTGAGTGGACGAGATCAGTTTACCCCTATCTCAGGATAGGTCCAGGGTCACTCAGTTTCGTCCCACTCAATTAGATAGTTGGAGCTTTGACGAGAGCACCTACAGTTTGGGAATGCCCTCAAGCTCGTCAATCCAATTAAGTGGGCCGTGTTTGGTCACATCGCATTGATTGCCTTTGCAACGAGAGATACAAAGAAGCGAATGAAGGGGAGCAATGGCAGCAGTGAGTAGATTTATAGAAAAAGGGGGAGAATGCAAAAGAAAACCAAGAAAACAAAAGAAACAGGGACGCGAGGAGGCTTTCAAACAAATTGATCAGAGGCTTTATTTGTGATTAAGCTCCCCCTTTTATTTGATCACTGTTACCATTTATCATTCCAACTCAGACACTCCATCTGCTTTCAGCACTAGGTTCACCATCTTCGTAATCCGTTCACTGATGAGCTTATCTATACCTACGGATGTGGATGGCGTTCACACGAGGATAACCAGATCGCCCTTGACATACTCCCAAAAAGCCGGTGTAACTGCAGTCTGATAGTTCACGGTTACGGTTCTGGAAACCAGCATAGTGAGACTAGAGTTACGCTCGGATAATAGAATTGATGCAGCAACAAGCGACTATAACTCGTTTCTTGATTAACTATGATGAATACTCTTCGGTCAGCTGCAAGAACGGCTCCAAACGGACACTCAAGTACTGCAGTCTCATGAGCTCAGAGACTTCCTGACTGGGAATGGGGATTAACCAGATCTAGACAAAGAGCTGTGACAGGACAGATGAAGGCTCACCAAAGTCAAACCGCTGGAATAGGCGACGTGAAGCCAAGGCGATCGCCCTTCAAGGTCAGTGCAGAACAACGCCAATGCGCTTCAGCGATCTCTTACTTTCGACTAACCTGACTACTTTTCTTATTTGTCGGCGTTCAGATATTCTCTGCACATCCGTGCCACTCTCTTCCAACACTACCTTCCCTCTTACTGACGTCGCTCTTGTCCATACTAGCCCTCTAGTTCTTCCGTGCGCACCACAAACTCATACATGCATCCTCCCTCTCTTTGCCTCACACCTATTTTCAGTATTGGCGATAATCAACATTGTGTCCCACCAATCATACATCGACTGTATTGGAACGACTATAATGATTGGAACGGGTTCTAGCACAAGTGTATATAAGCTGGCTACACCTAGGAAGAGACATGAAGCGACAATCAGTGCATAGAACTTTTCCTCATGACGTCAACAAGAATGAGCGTTTCCCAGATCATGTTCGATCTCCCTTCGCGCACTTTTTCCTTCCTCTCAGGACTGACACGTATCACGAGCACTGTCTTATGCAAGTAGAAAAGAAATGGATGAACAACTTCGTGATGATAAAGGGAAAGATATACCGATGAAGGGCGATTGAATCAATTGCACGCCCTCGCAAGTCTCAGCGCAACTCGTTGCCACTATAGGCAGGCAGGACGACCAGCTAAAACGAAGAATCAGCATCAACAGGAGTGGACCCCCGCGAGTGAAGTGACGAGTTGTAGCATATGAATCAAACGCTTCAATCGCATCAATCACTTCCTATCCTCAAGCCACTTGCGCACTCGTCACTTCTACGGGTGAATCAGAAAGTCATTCCGGCCCGACTGTTGATAATGACAACAAAAGAGGGAATACCCGCCTCTCCCTTTATAGCTCGATTTCCTTCTCTCTCATGAGTACCATTCACCCACCGCGTTCATGCTGTTTTGGGTCTCACATGCTTCTACGTTGTGATTGCCATGTAGTCCCAAGGCCAAGGCACGAGACCAATTAGCGCAAGATAAGTCTGCTCGTTGTACCATCCAAGTGGAATTAACGGTGACATCAACCAAAAGGGCATGGATCTATTATCCCTCTCTCCGAATAGTCGCGCGCTCTTCTTGACGAGGGAACAGCCGTGTTTTCGTCACCGAAAAGCGTCGTGCAAGTCTCCTCCCCTCATTAGCATGACGGGGATAAAGCGTGACAGGGCGGGACATTTACTGCTGGATATCAGCCGCTTCTCATGACGCCAAGAGCGCATATGTGATGGGTGTCGCCCTTCGTCCTTGCATGTAGCTCCTTGTGCTCCCATTTACTACCACCTCTACGTCAACGATGGAGCAGCGTACCACGTTTTTGGAGATCGCTACCCCAACTCCAAGCAAGCTGACTCCGACGAAATACTAGTATCTCCTTCACAAATGAGAGTTGACTCCCTCTTCGTGCATCACTGCATCACGCGCAGCCCTGCCACGTATCGCGTCCTTCTCTCCCTCTCTCTCTCTCCCTGCCGACATGTAACCGCCTCGCTGCCTCAGTCTCTCTGCTAGGCCGAGCTGGCCTCTGGGCCGTCCTCTACCGATTCGGCTGGCGGGTGCTCTCTCCTCCACTGCTCCAGCCCGTGACAGGACCGAGTCTGCGCATCGCTGGCCTCGAACTTAGCCTCCGAGTCTCGGTCCAGCTCCTGCTGCTCTCTCTCGGTTGTGCTCGTGGAAGTCTCGTCCTCGTGGTAAGTGACCGTAACCTTCAGGGTCGCGGTCACTCCATCCCTCCTGCACCTCCGCTCAACTCGATTGCGAGCCTCGGTAACCACACCCTGGACTTTCTCGTCTTCCCTCATCTTTCGCTCCTTTGCCCCGTAGACATTAATCTTTAGTCTAGCCTGCCCATCACCTTTACTGTAGCTGAGACATGCGTCCACCGTAGCTCCCTCTTCACGCATAGGCTCCCAGCTCCTGTAAAACCTCAAATGGCCTGGCCTATAGCCAAAAAGACCATTGCTACGTGCCATAGCTGCTCGCCATATAGCCTGATCTCGACACACCGCGCACGCACACACAGATAGTCCCTTACCGACAACATGACCTCCTCCTTCAGATTGCCAGCAGTAGCATGACAAAAAGGTTCATACGCGTCCACCAGCCAGTAGTTAGTGATCCGCTCCCTCTCTCTTTATAAGATTGTCACCCACCACGATCCTTGTGTTCTGAGTGAGGAACGCGATTTTGGTGGCACTTAAATTCCTGTAATTTAATCATTAGTGAGAAAACATGTAAACGAATAAAATAAAACTAAATTTAAAATTAGAAAGGAGACGCGAGGAGAAAACCTCTGCTGTCTATCGCGTCTTTTCGCTTTTGACATGACATGCTTGCTAGTACGGTAGTCCCATAACGGGATACCTACCGACCGCCTCTCCCCTTTAAAACACGTCATCAGATTACCCTAATGGGTACCCATATCCGATGGCAAGGAGGGGGCTTATGACCTTCCACGGAGGGTGATAAGCCTCCTACCAACACGGTCATGGGTGCTCCCATTTTTGGGGCGGGGCTTACAACACAGTACCCAACTAAGCACGACTGTGGGGAAATTGGGATGTGAACGGTCGACCAGTCAAGGCTGCTCACTTACAGTCAAGGTTCGAAAATGAACCATTAGTTCCCCCCGAAGTGATACAATGGCCAAATGAGGAAGCAGGCTCTGAAGGATAGCCGGTAAAATCAACAAAAAATAATAATAATAGAGGCAAGAAAAGGGAAGGAAATTATAAAGCCGTTGCAGCTAGAAGCCGCTAGATTCTCCCGAACTAAAGCAATGGTCCAGATCAGCGCACAACCCTGACACACGACTTCCTTACGCTTTTTGTTTTTCTCTTTTCTTTTTTTTCCTTTACTTCTTTTCCGCTCGACTGTGACAGCAGCCCCGTACATGTAGCCGGCAACTTAGTTAGGGGCACTCGGCGCGCGGTAGAAAAATTGTGTCGGTCTCTCTCTTCCTTCGCATTCTTGGGAGAGCCCGACGGCTACCGCGGCCACAGACTGGTAGTGCTGAGTTGTACATCAGAGCGCCGAGCCTGTGGGGACCAATGGAAGGTCCAGTGGCGCACCCCCATTCTTTTGCCAGTGTGAACACCCTCTCATTCACACTTCATATGCATGCAAACAGGTTGCGCAGCAAACTGGCGACAAGAACTCAGAGATATAGTAACTTAGAACTCAGAGATATAGTAACCAAGAACGATGTTAAGATAGAAGTTCACTTCAAATGGCTATGGCGGCACAACGCCTTTACAACTCTCTGTTCACACGCACAGGATCACCCTGGATATCCCACACGCATCACACTGTACACACATGCACACACATACACACTACACTCTCCTATCAGCTATGGCGGCTATGGCCGCTGCTACCCCATCGCTATGGCTAAGCTCCTTCTCTCGCCCACTTCGTCTTCGGGCTCACTGCAGACCACCTCGCACAAGTCGTTGTCGCAGCGCTTCCGCATGGCTTCCGCAGGAATGAATGAATAGCTAGACGTTGCTTCTTGATTTATACTTTTGTATCTCGTTGGTCTGCCCCTTTTTCCATGGCCGTGGTGCACACAGTCCCATGCGGTACTTGCTTGATTGGACTAGGACTGACTGGGACTGGGACTGGGACTGCTGACTCAGCAAGGGTGGACTCCACCACTTGCCCACTTGCCTCAGCCTGAACGTGAGCAACTTTGAAAGGCCACTACTAGGACCTTCCGGAAGGCCGTGGACTTGGCCTTTCGATACTGTAGCAGCTACGACCTTGACCCTTCAGGACTGTAGCAGCTACGACCTTGACCTTTCGGAGGAGTTACAACTACGACTTCTAGACCTTGCTAAGACTCCGACCCAATAGGTCTATAGATCGAACCCCTACTACCTATGGACCCTACGACAGTCTACCAACTGTTACTAATACATAGGTCATGGGTTCAACTCTCGGGGTCGACACAGATACTGTACACAGGTAAGGTGAGGACTAGGGATCGAGCCCTGGGATCTCCATCAGCTATTGCGAACAGGTGAATACCGTTACACTCCCGCCGGCTTAATTCGAGGTCCTCCGAGAATAACTCAGTCCAAGGGGGGACCTTTACCTTTCTTATCTCTCTCGTAGGCTGTAACTATGTCGGGAGCTGTTTCTAGCAGTTCTGTCCTTGTAAACCAGCGGTCGTCCTCTGGTTCATGATAAGCAAACCGGACCTTATATTGCTTCTGTGGACGACCTCTACCTCCTGTTCTGAAAATGTCTTCACCTACAATGTCGTCGATGTTGTATCTTTCATCCATGTCCGGAGGGATCATGGACCTTCTAGATGGAAACTGTTGACTTGTGACACACGACAACAACTTTGTTGCATGGAACACCGGGTAGGTGTGGAGGTGTGTTGGGATCTCTATTGTGTAGGACGGCCCATCCTCTCCGCCCTTGACTTCTAGAACTAGCCATGGTCCCCTGTACGCTGGCAGTAACTTCTGCGAGATGTCTTCCTCAGGAGCAAAATCTTTGGGCTTGACCCAGACTAAGTCGCCTACTTCGAATTGCGATGGGCGGCGGTGCTTGTTGGCTTGCTCGATCATTCTATGTTGGGCCTTCCTGAGGTTCTCTACGAATGTAGCTAGCTCTGTCTCGTGCTGTATCGCGAACTCCCTAGTACCGGGCGGTAGCCTATGAATCTGATCTCGGTTAAGTCCCTCAAACGGTCTGCGCGGTTTGAAGGACTTCTGTAGCTCGTTGGGAGTGCGACAAGTGGACAAGTGCACGCTGTTGTTATACACACTGGCTACCTTGGGCAACATCTCGTCCCAATTGACTTGATCTGGTCTAATGTACATGCGCAAAACTTGTTGCAGGATCTTGTTCATCTGCTCAGTCTGACCATTAGTCTCTGGATGGCGGCCAAATGACATCAACAACTTTGATCCATAAACTTTCATTAGCTCCTCCCAGTTCTGATTGGGGAACCGGGTGTCTCTATCGCTAACCATGGACAATGGGACTCCATGTTCACTAACCCAAAAATAAAAAAAACTTTTGAATAACTAACTCGGTGCGTGCCTCTGCAGGCAAAGGAACAAAAACATCATACTTACTAAATCTATCAACTATGACCATGACTTGGCTCTTGTCGTGCCTACTCTTGACGCCAGCGTCCATAAAGTCAATGGACACTGAATCTCCTAGCTGATCAGGAGTAGGCAAGGGTCTGAGAAGAGCTAGAGGGGCACGTGTAGTGGTCTTATTTCTCTGGCAAACTTTGCAACTGCGAACATACTCTATGCAGTCGGCTTTCATTCCTGGCCACGTATACGCATGCATCAGATTGTGTGGAGTCTTTTGCCAACTGAAATATCCCTCTGTGTCGTGGCATTCCTTTAAGATCAAACTACGAATCTCCTTGCTGTTAGGGATGCACAGGCGGTCCACTACATTAGTCTTCTCAAATAACAACCCCTCTGTAGTGCGGTAATCTGGTTTGGTCTCCAGGGCCTCCTTAACTTTCTTGAGGAGGCCACTATAAATAGGGTCCTGCGCATACGCCTGTCGAATTTTCTCTTGTAGGTCACTCCCTATAACTATAGCTCCAAAGTAGTCTGATCTCCTACTCAGAGTGTCCACGACTACATTATACTTACCTGTAAGAGGCCTGAGCTCAAAGTCATACTGGTCTATCTCAGCGGCCCACCTAGTCAACTTAGGTGTGACTTTGGCCTGTGTCTTCAGCCATCTAAGTGTCTCATGGTTTGAATACACCTTGAAGTGCCTCCCAAGCAGGTAATGCTTCCAGTGCTCTAAGGTCTGCCTGAGAGTGTAGAGTTCTCTCTCATACGTCGAGGTGGCTACCCTCTCTGAGGGCATCCTCTCCGACATGAACTCTACGGGTCTGTAGCCATTGTCGTCATCCCGGCTGTAACACGGCGCCTATACCATACTAACTTGCGCTGTGGTCACGATAAATGGCAAAGACGGATCTGCTACTTTGAGGACATGATACTCTATTAATGCGCGCTTCAACTTCTTTAGCGCAGACATACAATCTCTATCCCACTGCCAAATTGCCTCTTTTTTTAGCAACCTGCGAAGGGGAGTGGCGATAGTCGAGAAGTTCCTCACGAACTTCCTATAGTAGTTAGCTAGGCCGAGGAACGATTGCAACTCAGTTAACGTGCGGGGCGTCGGCCAATCTCTAATCGCCGCTATCTTGCTGTCCTTAGGCTTAATGCCATCTCCGTCGAAAACGTGGCCCAAGTATAAGACTTGTGTCTTGGCCCACTCGCACTTCTTTGCGTTGATCTTGAAGTTAGCCTCTTTCAGCTTCTCCAAGACCTGCCTCAAATGACCCTGATGCTCTTGGAAGGTCCTACTGAATACTAGTATGTCATCTAGATAAACTACAATAAATTTATCTAACCACGGCCTAAACAAATCGTTCATACAACGCTGGAACGTGGCAGGCGTGTTGGTTAGTCCAAAGGGCATCACTATGAACTCGTAGTGCCCATATCTAGTCTGGAACGCAGTCTTGTACTGGTCATCAGGATGGACCTCTATCTGATGATATCCAGACTTCAAATCAATCTTCGAAAAGTATCTGCAACCCTATACCCGATCTAAAAGATCGTCTATCCTGGGCAGTGGTTCAGCGTTCTTCATTGTGACCGCATTTAGACCCCTATAGTCTATGCATATACACAATTCTCCTTCCTTTTTGGGGACCAACAAAACTGGTGCTTCAAAAGGAGATGAACTGGGCCTAATCCAACCCTTTTCGAGGAGCTCGTCTAACTGCTTACGCAGCTCCTCTAACTCCCTTGGGGACATCATGTAGACTGCTCCCTTAGGAGTCCTACTGCCAGGCTCTATCTCTATACGATGTTGGATTGGCCGAGGCACTACTCCTGTCGGCGGCTCTTCCAGCAACTTGGCAATAGCTGGGCCTATGGGTGTGTTTTCCTTAGGCTCAGTGACAGGTCTCACATAGGCTACGAAGACCTGCTCCTCTAACTGCTCCTTTCTCACTAATCACGCGAACGCGGGAGCACTGAAATAGCAATATGCCAAGTAGTTATCTACTCCAGACACATGAAACAGGCGGGCAGTCTTAACCTCGCCTGACGGACTAGGGAGCCTACACTCATGCTCTCTCAAATGAAGTGTGGCCCCTGCTGCCTCTCCCGGATCCATGCCTAGGACTATATCGAAAGGAAGGTCATCCTGTACGAGGAGAGTCGGGGAATGGAGAACCTTCTCCACCTTCCCATCTTTCTCTAGGTGGAAATACGTCTGGACTCCCTCTACGTAGTCCTCAACACGCATAGTGCGGTTGTCTGCAAGGACACTAACTATGGGGTCGTCCAACTTTCAGACTTTCAACCCCAGCCTTAGCGTTTTCAGCACTCTACGGCTAATGTAATTGCGGGTTGCCCCTGAGTCTATGAGGGCCCCTCCCCTACTTCTATAGATCTCTACATCAACTAAGACTAGTTGTCCCTTACTAGCCTTCTTCATTTTGGCCCAGGTAGGCATCCTCTCTTTTAACTCTTCTGCCACGCCTGTGAGGGAAGTGCCTAGAGGGACGCTAACACAAGCAGTCTCTGGATAGCTAGCTAGGCACCGGCCTGCAACCTCTGTCGAAGGGGCATGTGGTGTGCGAGTTTCCTGTTCACGCGCGCTCGCTTCCCCACATGGCCTAGTAGTAGGGGCAGTTGCAACCCCTACAGGCGGCTGCCTTTTGACTCTTGGGCAGCCCATCGGGCCTCTCTGTACTTGGGACAATATTTAATGATATGGGCCGGGTCACCGCAATATATGCACTGACCCTGGTCCATACGTTGCTGCCATACTCGCTGGTCTAGGCCCATATCTTCCCATGGTCGGCCTTGTGGCCAGCCTGGGTGCCAACCTCCTCTCCTCTGAGGTGATCCTCCACCTCGTCGCTGCGGGGACCGACTAGGACCTTGACGATTTGGCGGGGGACCTTGACCCCTACCTCCCTCTTGGCGGTTCCTTTGGCCTCCAACCCCCTGTGCGCACGGTCCTCGACCACCCGTGGCCTGGCCCCTTTGGCCCTGGCCTCCTCCTCTACCTTGCGGCCTCCCTCGAGCCGTGACAACAACATAGGTCCTCCCCTGGCCTACACTAATGTCCTCCTCCTCTAGCCCCCACTCGATCTGACTGTAGGGGACTTCATCTGTACCACCTTCATCTAAAGTAAGGATCAAGTGATCCTTGGCCCTGACCTGGCCTGAGGTGGTACGGCCTTTCCACTTCTTTCCCTTATCTAAATCCTTATGCCAGAAAGTGGAAACTGGCATGGACTTCGCCTTGAACAGGACCACGTCCCTACTCAACACATCGTATGTGATATTGGCCTATTGGGTCTTATCGAAGAAATGCCCTCGCACGGGCTCTGGCATGGCACGATAAAATAATTGGACCAACTGGGTCTTAGTGACCCCGTGGTCAGGGACGGCTACTAAGTCGTCCATGACAGCTTTGAGTGCTCACGCACTCTTCCGCTGTCGCGAGTGGATGGTTTGAAGCTTGTCAGAGGTCTTGACGCCCCTTGTGACGTCAGCGAACCTCTCTAGCAGGAGTTTAAGAAAAGTAGAAAGAGGGGTGAACCTAGAGTACGCAATCAGCTGCGCGCGCAAGGGACCTGGCGAAGCTAGCTGCTTCGTGCTTCAATGCGTGGAAGGGTACGAGGACTTGTTCCTCGGGCGCGATATGCTGTAAATAGACATACGTATTAATGCTAGCCTCCCAATTATCAAACTTATCATCCTTTTTCCCGCTATAAGCGTCGGGAAATTTGAGCTTGACTGACTCTTTGCGGGGACGCGACGAGGCCTCTGCTGTGGCCACTACCTTGGCGGCTTCAACGGCGTCGACGCAGAACTTCTCTGCCCCTTCCTTCAATCTCTTTACTTCGGTCCCGACGTGGGTCACCAGGTCGTGCGCAAACTCTCTAAAACCTGACAGGATGGCATGAAGGGTCACATCTAGACCCTTATTGGCCTGATGCTCCTCAAGCCAGGCCTGACTTCAGACTTCCAGATAACCCAAGATCTTATCTAGCTTGGCCGGGGTTTCAGCTTGCGCTTGCACTTCCAGCCTTTACGCCTGAATCTTTACCACCTCTTTGGCCATCCGGTTGGCCTCCTCCCTCCTTCTCTTCTTCTCCCTTGCCAGACGTAACTTCCACTCCAACCTCTTCTCGTCTTCCATCGTTTGCGTTCCAGGGGGTCCTCCTAAGCTTCTAGCTCCCTGGCAAATGCTTCTCTCTCCTCTTCTTCTTCTCCCAGTGATAAATTAGCCACCCACTCGCTAATCTTCTTCTCCATCCACTTGTCCTCTGCCTTCGTGCCATTGTGTCAACCATGGTGTCGGGTGCACAACCGGGCAACGGTTCCACTCCTCACCACTTAGACTCTACCCCCTTAACTGACACGACCTACTCACTCGATCTAAGGACCACAGAATCCGTACAGGATCCTGTCAACTAGGGTCACTAGCCTAGACCTACTCTAAGGTTGTCACTACAGGACCAGTTGCTGATCAGGAGGCATTTAAGGAGATCCCCCGTAACTGCTAAGGAATTCTTTAATGTCGCAGACAGGACGATGCGATTAGCAGGTCCTCTCAAGACTTAGACGGCCTGTTGTGCAGCCCACAACTCGGATTTTGGGCCTACCGTGCCACACCGAGCAGCCCGCCGGTCAGTACTGGTCCTTGGGAGGGTTTGTGTCCTCTGGGAAAGTCGAGTCGTCAGACACAGTCTTTAGCCCTACTCAGCCCGTGTGGGTTTGGTCAACAAGGCCCTATCCTTCATTCACAGAGTCCTATCACCTGGTCAGAAGAGACTCGATGCAGAAAGAAGAGACAGACATACTTGACTCAGCAAGTACCACAGGGTGTGTGCACATCCATAGGGCGAGGGGATAGGCTGAAGCTTGGCGAGATTATACCGGCTCCGGCTTGGTCAAATTCGTGATCAGCAGTCTTGGTCAACGCCTTGGTCAACGCTGCAGTCAACCCCCGTCAACTCCCGATCAACTCTCGATCAACTCTCGGTCAACTCCGGTCAACGCCCAGTCAACGTCTGGTCAACTCCCCCGGTCAACTCTTCCGGTCAGCTATGGCTTCCGTCTTCTCCTTCCTCACCACCCTTCTCCTTCCTTTCTTCTTCCTTGCCTCTTTTTTCTTCTTCACCCCGTCTGTCTTCTCTTTCTTTTTCTTTTTGTTCTCAGTTCTCCCTTCTTCTTCCTCCCCTTCACTTCTCTCTTCGGTCTCTCCCTCTGTCCTCTCTTTCACCTCCTTCGTCACTCTGTGGTCGAGCTCTGCGGCTATGGCCGCCTCCTTCTACGTTGGACTGCACAGCGGACTTCACAGGTACGTGACAACCAATCTTGTCTCTCTCTCTCTCTCTCTCTCTCTCTCTCTCTCTCTCTCTCTCTCTCTCTCGCCGTAGTGATGTCTTCAACAAAGGTATGTAGTAAACCAAACTT
>BFEA01000006.1:4326439-4343090 GCA_003427395.1 Chara braunii | reverse complement strand
GGCCTGAAACAGCCACGGGGCCTGTAAGCCCTGGATTTCAGGCTTTCGGCCTGAAGGACGCAGGGCCTGGAAAATGGCCCTTGTGTGCAGGCACAGCATGTAACAGAGAGAGAGAGAGAGAGAGAGAGAGAGAGAGAGAGAGAACACTGACAGTGCTGCCAGACTGAAGACTTTGATGTTCTGAATTGAACTGCAAAGTTCGAACTCTGAAGTGACATATGAAGTTATGAACTTAAATTACTAAATTCAAAGTTCAAAGTTCAAACTTCAAACTTCAAAGTTAATCATACTTTTTTCAAAAAAAAAAAATCTCTCTTTCTTTAGTCTTGTGCCTGCTTTGCACTGTTTGCAACTCTGCATGTCTGCTAGTTAAATGTGCTGGTTGATTTGCTGCAAGACACGTGCTCTTCTGCCTGAACTACAGGGTGCAAAGCAAGTAAGTGCCTGCCAACACCCCCACCCAACCCCCGTTTTTTTTTTTTTTGTCCGGACATTTTTGGCACCTCGGGGACCGGTCTGGACTGTCCGGTGTCCGGTGATGTCCGGATCACCGGACAGTCCGGACCGGTCCGGAAGACAGTCCGGAAGTGTCCGGGTCCAGGGTTACCATGCTTGGATGCCACCAAGTATCGGCGAAAGCCTCTCACACTTCCCTATCAGGCAGGGTATTGGCGCTCAACAATTTGATCCTAGCAATGTTGTGGTACTCAACCTCGAAATGGTTCCCAGATTCTGATTTCGAAAGTCAGTTAAGGAAAAAAGCGGCAGCATTCCTATGGACAGGCAATCCGGACAAGCAAAACTTTATCCACAAGGTGGCCTGGCAGATAGTCACCAGCCCAAAAAGCAAAGGGGGATTAGGTCTTATAGATCCAGCCCGACAAATAAAGACTTTACAAATCAAATGGGCCATAAGACTAGCCCTACGTGACAATCTAACTGGACAACCACATCAGGGAACTCGCTCCCTGTAATTCTCCAACCAAAATGACAGGCCTCTTCTAGATTTTCAACAAATTTTGGCCACTCCCAAAAGGGAAACAAAGTCAGACAGACCAAACACTCCAGCAGAACACTAACGAACACCTGGAGAACCATCTTAACAGGTCCAAAGAAAAGAGACGAAGTGCTTAGGCAAACCCTCTTTGGCAGCCCATTGATTAAGAACAGGAAAAGAGAAGCCTCACAATCCCGAAGTCTGAACCCAAGTGGGGGCACTGGCTAGAAAAGGGAATATGGCAAATCAAGCACATCTGGGACGAACCAAACAAAAACTGGAAAACAGAAAGAGACCTACATGACAAATTAAAAGGAGTACGTCACTTACAAACTAAGTTAACAGACATCATAGACTGCATCCCCCTACACTGGAGAGCCGTCTGCGAGGCTCAGGGCCTCGATCTGCCCTACTGGGCCCTATTTTTTGTATGGTCGGCCGCCCTAAGTGAAGGCAGGCTCGACCCAGGGCCTACAGGCCTGTTTTGGGGTCACCACGCAACTGGGTAAATTCAGGCAGTTGCGCAGCGCCAGTTGCTTGAAAGCGCCCAGGCCCAGGCTGCCTCTTTTTGAATGTAACCGAGGCAGACCCTGGGCCAGATTCACAAGATGGACCAAACATAGGCCAGGGCCTGATTCGTTTGGTCTGGGGCTCAGCCTATCTGGGCCTACCGGAAGCTTTTTGGTAGGGGCCCAGCGCAGCCAAGCTACACGCAAGGCAGGCAGGCTACCTCCACCCAGGAAAGGGCCTGCCCACGCATTCGGCATTCGGGCACTGGCTGCATGCTGCGCAAACACTGGCCAGCACTCACGGGCGAGCTGGAAGGAGCAGGCAGCCATAGCTGAGCTGCGCTGTTGTATGCTGGATGGGGCGCATGGTGGTTCTTGGGTGCATGTGGCATCTGTGAGTTGGGGATCGAGGTTGTGAGTGATACAAGAGACATACTTGGTGCTTGAGGCGAACGGCATTGGCCGAGATCTGCTCGTACTTCGGGGAGCTGTTGACGTCATCAGCGGCATTGCTGTGCTCTTATTTGGTGGAACTCGTGATGCAATTCTGCTATTGGTTCGAGGTCACGACTATCTGGTCTCATGTGTATGATGCTGTTTGATTTCTGAAGTTCGCTATCGCTCATCTGGTATGGGAGCTGTGGTACAGTGCGCTCATCTGGTGCTTGTCTTCTGCCTATGCGGTACATGCACGCGGTCAGCTGAGCGAGTGGTCGTGGGATGTGTGTAGTGAGGAGGGCGAAGGCAAGCAAGGCGACCCAGGAGAAGAGGGGTATCGCCTGGAAGGCTAATATGTGGTGATTATTGGGTGCTCGCAGTGTGATGAGAACTATCCAATGTGTGATTGATGCTGAGGTGGAACGGCGGTGCAATGCTGGTTGTGCTGAAGCAGCGATTGGTCATCACAATCAACATCGGGTCATCTGGTGAGAATATATGTGGTTGGGGGCAGCTATTTTGAGGTACGTTGCACATAACCTTATCTACCCTCTTCGACACTTCTTACCGTGAGGGTGTGTTCTGTCCTGAGAGTCCTCTCATGTGAGGAGTCGAGTGCGCTTAACCTTGAGAGTCATCAGTGTTCACGTGGAGCATCTGGAAGGAGAGGGCGGTGCTATCTGAAGGGCCCTAGGCGAAGCAATTGGTCACGGTCACCATGCCAACCCACCGGGAGTAGAGCACGCATGCTTTGCTGCTTTGTCCTTTGTCTGCTCGCTGAGGACTTCGGGGGCAGTCCATAAAGAACGCCTCCCGATCAGCCAATCGGTCGGTGTAAGGCTCGCTGCACGCGAGGATAAATATGGTGCAGGGCTGGCCGGCTCAGTATGACTTGGGCCACAGGGGTGGGCCGTATGCACACCTTTAGACATGCACACTGTTTCGGTTTGCACAGGGGCGTTGACGACAAGAGACATTCATGAGGAACTGAGGAAGGGGTAGATTCCAGGTGATAAGTTTGGGCAAAATTCCATTCTGCAAACAGACCCAACAAATGATTTTGTTTTCATTTTGATTAGTTAGATGTACGACCATTAACATCTGACAGACAACATAGTTAGAACTGTTCTCTGTCCATTGTGCTTTCTGTTTGCGAACTAGTCAACGTCAAAGCAGTTTCGTTTGTAGGAATCTGAACTTACTTGTTGGACCCAAATGTGTAGCCTCTGACATAGCCACCGATTATTTATTTTTATTTATTTTTAAATCAGTCTGTACCTCATGCTGCGGTAGGCATCGAGAGTGTCCTAGTGCAGACAGTGTACCGTGTTGTAGCCTATGAGCGACAGGGAAGAAACCAGAGAGGACGACCGGATCCTGCGATCAGCGAGACGCCCGATAGCCCATTTGGCATTAGGACCAGAGGGCGACAAACACTTGTTCCGCCAGTAGAGGGAGAGACAGCAGCAGCAGCGGAGGGCTAGGGGCGCAAAGGCAAGCAGGGCATTCGGGAGTGAGGCCGCTACCTCAGCAGCCATGGCATCTACCGCGCAGTAGAGCTCTCGAGCTAGTAGTTCAGGTTTTGTAGGGTCAACGGTCGCGCAGACCATGAGTTAGTCCACTGGCGTTATGGCAAGCCAGCTGATAGTTTTGACCCCCGAGGAGGTCGCCATACAGCGAGCAGCTATTCGCGAGGTACAGTTACAACAGGCGTTAGGAGAGATTAAGGCAGAGAAATAGAAGATGATTAGAAGAAGAGCTAGGATGCAACGGAGACAAGAGGACGTAAGTGAGTTAGAGGGCATGGATCTAACGCACATGGATGCCGATGTGAGGACCCTAAATGTAGTAGAAATGCAGGACCACCAGATGAGTCTGTTGCAAGACATCCAGCAAAGTCTGGTCGTGTTGGTTGGGCGAGCACAGGCAACTCCATCGCCGCCCGGGCCTGGTGCCTGGCCCGTTGTACAGCCTCCTCCTTTTGTCCCACCGGTGACTGGGGTATCCCCATATGTCTCTCCAACATCGGTCCAAGCCGCTTCCCTAGGAATGCCGCAAACAGGAGAGTTTTCAGCAGGTCCTAGTGTACAGGTTCCTGTACAGTCAGTGTATTCCTTACCTTCGTCGCAGGTTGCCGTAACCGGGCAGCCTGCTGTCTCCCAGCCTGCACAGCCGCAGGGTACACAGCCCTAGCAGCAGATAGTGCAGCAGCCTAGTCCCCAAGGTCCACAGTCGGGAGTGGGACAGATACCGGGACAAGGACAAAGACGGCCATCACCTCGCCTAAACCCTTTTCAGGGGACAAGAGGGGCGAAGATCTCGACACATGGTTGAGGTCAGTGCTAGTCTATGTCAAGTGTAAACTTACCTTGCCGCACGAGGAAGTGCTTGTGGCTGCCTCCTATTTAGAGGGGAGTGCAGCAAGATGGTTGAGTGGTTTAGTGCAACTACAGGGATACGGTCATGACTTCCGCACTTGGGCAGTCAACCAGAAATTGGACGACTTCCTCAAGCTGGTGGAAGACAGGTGGCATGATCCTCAGGAGGCTCAAAAGGCCACTGATGCGATCCTGACTTTGAACAACAGGTAGTTCAAGTCAGTAAGGGAGGCCACGGACGCAGTAGTGCGTCTGATCTGTGTTCCTGGAGTGCGCTATGACCCCCAGGTTCTACTCACCTCGTACCTGAGATGCTTTCCTTCGCCTCGCAGGAATCAGTTGGCAGATGAGGCCAACATCAACATGCACAACTTCCCCTCGTTCAGCAAGAACGCCCTGGACCTGGAGGCAAAGATAGGGCATGGACAAACACCCACAATGAACGGAAGGAAGAAGACACTGCCTCCCAACTGGAAGGCGAAGGGTCACATCATGTTCGTCGACAATGATGGCTCTACCATTGAGTTAGAAAACGACTTTCAGGCGGGAGTAGGTGCAGAGGCAGGCAGCGTAGAGGCTTCAGGGGGTGGAGTAGTCGCTGCCTCAGTACAAAAAGGTAAGGCGACCGGTAGACGCCATGGAGGAGGCTCCCGGGCTAGGAGTCAAGTTGACCCCAACGCTTCACCATGGGAGAAAGCGGGTCTAACAGAGGACGTGTGGAGAGAGCGGTACACTCGGCAGGCTTGTATCCGTTGTGGCCAATATGGCCATAACTAGTTCAAGTGCCGGAACAAAAAGATGACCGAGAAGATCCCGCCTACGATGGGGCAGGAGATGGGATCCTCCACTCCCGTAGGTAGCAATGTGGCCAGCAGTTCTGGCAGTGCTCCGGGAAATGCGTCGGGCCAGTAGGATAGTAGTTCTGCTAGGGTCGAGGTGGTGGAAACACCCTCACCATCTCGAGAGATGGCCCAAGCTACGGACTCTGTTGGCGTCCCGCAAACACATTTAGACCCATCGAGTCTCTGTTCGATGAATGTGTTTGGGTCCTTAGAAGAGCTAGAGGAGTGGTCTAAATCAGACCCACTAGCTTCTTGGACGGCATTGGCTAAAGCCCCTCGTCGGCGAGGTAATCATCGGCGGCCGCAAGGCTGACGCCTATTATAACACTTGCTCGACACGAAACTTCATTAGTCGCGCGTGCATTGAGAGGTTGCGCTTATAGGGGCAAGTGCGGCGCCTGAGTCGACCTGTGGAATCGACCTGCGCCAACAAACAACGCATGGTAGTCAACGACTACCTCAAAAACATCGAGTGTCTTTTCCCGTACGTGGGAGGGGAACTGAGACGTCGCATCTTGTTCCTAGTCGGCGATGATCTCCCTATGGATATCTTGTTAGGTATTTACTACCTCTCGGTCGCACGGCCCCAGTTTAACTCGGACCGAAAATTGGTCAAGCACACTTTGTTAGGTGGGGGGACCGCCATATTACGTAAGTTTAAGGCTAGTAGTCTGATCGAGTCCTACGGATGCATGTGTTCGGCCACGTTCTATAACTATTATAAGAAAAATCCGGAGGAGGGTATGTATCTAGTTTATGTCTTTGCAATAGGCTAGCCGGTGAAAATGCCGCGCTAAATACCCTAATCTATTTAAGAGCCGAAAGGGGTTGTTGAGAGGGAGGTCTTTCACGCGATAGAGATTATCCAAGGATCTAGCATTCCGAAGGGTAGGATCTTTCGGATGTCTCCAGGCGAGCGTGATGAGCTCCGCCAGCAACTCAAGGAACTCATAGAAAAGGGTTGGATCCGGCCGAGTGTCTCCCCATATGGATCTCCAGTCCTATTTGTACCAACGAAGGGGGGAACTTTTAGGACGTGCATTGACTATAGGGGCCTCAATGCCACCACTGTCAAGAACCGAGAGCCCCTACCGCGCATCGATGACTTGTTGGACCGAGTGCAAGGGTGCCGGTACTTCAGTAAGATAGATCTGAAGTCCGGGTACCATCAGATTGCAATATGGCCTGAGGATCAACACAAAACTGCTTTTCAGACCAGGTACGGTCTGTACGAGTTTGTGGTGATGCCTTTCGGCCTTTGCAATGCTCCTAGCACCTTTCAGCACGCAATGAACCAGATCTTTCACGACTACCTGGACAAGTTTGTCATCGTGTACCCCGATGACATATCTTCAGTAGGAGTGTCGAGGAGCACGTTGGTCATTTGGATAAAGTCCTTTTGACAGCACAGTTCAAGATTAACGGCGAGAAGTGCGAGTTTGGCCGCACCTGTATCTTGTACTTGGGTCATGAAATTTCTGCAGAGGGATTGAAGCCCAATGGCGCGAGGTGGCTAGCATTTGTGACTGGCTGCGGCCTCAGTCAGTGACTGAGATGAGGTCTTTCTTGGGGATGACCGGCTACCCCCGCAACTTCGTTAAGAACTATAGTATAGTGGCCGCCCCTTTGACCGACCTGACTCGCTTTGACTCCCCATGGGAGTGGACAGACAGGTGTGAGGCTACTTTGAGACACGTGAACCATGCTCTGACGAACTACGAGGTCGTGAAACTTCCTGATCCTGACAAACCGTTTATAGTCACCACGGATGCTTAGCCAATATGGCATAGGCGCCGTGCTTGCGCAGCAGGAGGGGCCAAAGTTGAGGCCTGTTGAGTACATGTCCAAAACGATGCCCTCTCAGAAGTTGGCTAAGTCCACCTATGAGAAGGAGCTCTATGCGATCTATAAAGCGCTAACCCATTGGAGGCATTACCTCCTTTGGCGGTTTTTCTACGTGAGGACTGATCATCAAACCCTGAAGTGGATGAGAACCCAGCCTGTGCTCTTTGATGCGCTGAAACGCTGGATCAAAGTCATTGAGCAGTATGACTTCGAGCCCCAGTATCTCAAAGGTGAGTACAACAAAGTTGTTGATGTTCTGTCGCGTAGGCCAGATTTCTTCGGTGCGCTGATCACTTAGTTTGGGCTTGTGGACGGTGTTACTCGTTCTTTGGTGGAAGCCTATCGCGAGGATCCGTTTATGGCCGAGATCATACGCAGACTCGAGGCGAAGGATAAAGCGACTTCAGCCGAGTTTGAGTTGGCCAATGGCCTGCTCTTCCTTGAGAAGGCCGGGAATAAACGATTGTGTCCCAAATCGGGAGTCTTTGCGTAGTTTATTTCTACGTGAATGTCATGATGTCACAAGACATTTTGGTTATAAAAAGACTGCAGCCAACTTGCTGCAGCAGTTCTGGTGGCCCGCAATGATGAGAGACGCCAAGCTGTAAATGGAGACCTGTCAGGTATGTCAGAGAGACAAGCCACATACACAGGCCCCTCTTGGGCTTCTCAAGCCCCTTCCGATACCGGAAAGGCCCGATGAGAGAGCCTGTTTATGGACTTCATGGACACACTGGTCACCAGCAAGAGTGGAATGCGCTATGTCTATGTCATTGTGGATAGGTTTAGTAAGTATGCTAGGTTAGTCGCTATGCCTGCAACAGCCAAAACGGAGTATGTGATTAGACTGTTAAAGGAGGATTGGGTCAGGGACTTTGGGCTTCCCAGGGATGTTAGATTCACAAGTGAATTGTGGAAGGCTGCAGCTGCAGAATAGGGTACACAGCTGCAGATGACTTTCGGAAACCACCCAGAGGCAAATGGCCAACAAAGCAACTGAACCGCGTTGTACAACACCTGTTGCGGCATTACATCAAGCCCAACCAGGTGGACTAGAATGAGAAACTTGCTCTCATCGCCAACTTGTACAACAACGCTGTGCACAACGCCACTGGGGTGACTTTCAAGCCTAGACTACCCCTGGACTTCCTATTACCATAGAACGAGACGACTGCTACACCTGGTACACTAGAGTTTGCCTATCGATATGAACAACTGATGCAGCAGGCGATAGAACAAATGCACAGGGCACAGGCAGCGATGATAGATTCTGAGAATAAGCACCGCGGCACATCTACATTTGAGGTAGGGGCAGAGTCTGGGTTAAGTCCTCAGAACCGGGTCAGGAGCATGGGATCCCCCGCAAGCTCATGCCACTGTACTTTGGACTTTGGAAGGTTCTAGATATCGTTGGGGATGATCCGGATGGGCCGTGATATGTAGTTCAGATCGCTGGTCACCTTCGCACTTACCCAATCTTCCATGCCTCCAAGCTCGCACCTTTCAGAGAAACTGACCAGTTTCCTTCTCGTCGCTCAATGCTGGCTCCAACCTTGGATGGAGAGGTCGACATCGACGACATCGTGGATCATAGAGAAATGTCGGTTCCATGGTCGACAGGCAGGGGGCGTCCTCCGAAGTCGAAGCTGCAGTACCGAGTTCCGTTCAGACATCACACTGATCCAAAGGAGGATAGATGGTTCACACGGGAGGAGCTGATGCAGACCGCACCGCAGGTTGTCGCCCACTATGAGAAGTTGCTGCAGAAAGGAAAGCGCCAGATTGAATGAACTTCTCAGAGGACTAGCGAAGTATGGAGGAGGGAATGCGAGGCTCAGGTCCTCGATTTGCCCTAGTGGGCCCTATTTTTTGTAGGGTTGGCCGCCCAACAATCTTAGGTGTCATAGAAAAGAAAGTTGTGACAAAAGTAGGAGAACCCTCGTATACATCAGGTGCCCACATATGAAAAGGAACTGTAAGTGAAGGCAGGCTCGACCCAGGGCCTACAGGCCTGTTTTGGGGTCACCGCGCAACTGGGTAAAATTCAGGCAGTTGCGCAGCGCCAGTTGGTTGAAAGCACCTAGGCCCAGGCTGCCTCTTTTTGAATGTAACCGAGGCAGACCCTAGGCCAGATTCGCAAGATGGAACGAACATAGGCCGCAAGCAGTTGTACACGGGCAACCACCACAGGCCCAGGGCCTGATTCGTTTGGTCTGGGGCTCAGCCTATGTGGGCCTACCGGAAGCTTTTGGGCAGGGGCCCAGTGCAGCCAAGCTACACGCAGGGCAGGCAAGCCACTTCCATTTAGGAAAGGGCCTGCCCACACATTCGACATTCGGGCACTGGCTGCATGTTGAGCTAACGATGGCCAACACTCACTCGCTCACAGGCGAGATGGAAGGAGCAGGCAGCCATAGCCGAGCTGCGCTGCTGTATGCTGGATGGGGCGCATGGTGGTTTTTGGGTGCATGTGGCATCTGTGAGTTGGGGATCGAGGTTGTGAGTGATACGAGAGACATACCTGGTGCTTGAGTCGAACAACATTTGCCGAGATCTGCTCGTACTTCGGGGAGCTGTTGACGTCATCAGCGACATTGCAGATAGGCTAGATAGGATCTGCCATCCGTAGTCTGGGCGCCGAGCATCAAATAGGATATCGACATTGGTTCTTCTTTGATGATGATGAGACTATTCCAACATTGTCAATTATGAGTTTTTGTTGTGCTCTTATTTGGTGGAACTCGTGATGCAATTCTGCTATTGGATCGAGGTCACAACTATCTAGTCTCATGTGTATGATGTTGTTTAATTTCTAAAGTTCTCTATCGCTCATTTTCCTTGCAATTTGGTATCGGAGTTGTGGTACGGTGCGCTCATCTGGCGCTTGTCTTCTACCTATTCGGTAAATGTATGCGGTCTGTTGAGCGAGTGGTCGTGGAATGTGTGTAGTGAGGAGGGCGAAGGCAAGTAAGGCGACCCAGGAGAAGAGGGTTATCGCCAGGAAGGCTAATATGTGGTGATTATTGGGTGTTCGCGATGTGATGAGCTTGCTGTGTGTCAAATTTGGTGTCATTTGGGTTATTAGAATTTGTGTTGTTAATCATCCTGAAAATCATGAAATTTTGATGAAGTTGTTTTTTGGCAAAATTGCCTGAAAATGCACTTTTGAGTTGCTGTTTTATGTATTTTCAATTTTTTTTTTTTGGTATTTTTTTTATAATATGTTAGTAAGAAGTGCACTCTATAGATTGGTGTGAAGTTTGCTTGGGGTGGCCTTATGGTTTCTTATAAATTGAGGTGAAAAATGGGGGGTCGGTTAACCTTTTCTCCCGCGCAGCAGAGCTATCGAGCTACTAGTTCAGGTTTTGTAGGGTCAACGGTCACACAGACCATGAGTCAGTCCACTGGCGTTATGGCAAGCCAGCGGATAGCTTTGATCCTCGAGGAGGTCGCCATCCAGCGAGCAACTATTCGCGAGGCATAGCTACAACTTTCGTGACACCGAAGGGCATGACGGTCAACTCGTACAACCCATCGCGAGTTTTGAATGCAGTTTTGTGCTGGTCTGCAGGGTCGACTTCAATCTGGTGGTAGCCAGACTTGAGATCGATCTTGCTGAAGACCTTGCACCCACCTGCAGCATCAAGCAGATCATCAATACGCGGCAAAGGATATACATTCTTTCTTGTTATTCTTTTCAGTCCGCGGTAATCGATACACATCTGTAGTTTGCCTCCTTTCTTAGGGACAAACAGAACCGGTGCACCGAATTTGGATTCGCTTGGCTTGATCCATCCGTTCTCAATCATGTCATCAATCTGTCTTCGCAACTCTTCCAATTTGCCTGAGCCCATTCCATAGACACAGCCTTTTGGGGGAGTGCTACCTTCTATCAACTCGATCTTGTGTCGGACCGGACGCACAGGAACTCCATGCGGTTCGGCCAAAACTTCAGGAAATCGGTTAAGAAGGTTGCGAATTTTTTATGGGATCTCTGAAGCTGGATCATCATATTCAGGTGCAAGCATCCCGGATTGCATCGGTGCAACCAAAACAACAGGATTTGAAGCAGAGTCGTTTGGACTAGAAGTAGACTTAGTAGAGGTAGAAGTAGTTACCTCAGAAGTAGAAACGACATGCAAATTGGAATCATTATGTACAACAAAAATAGAAGGCACATGAGCAAGCCTAACAAAAGCTATATACATTTGCTCATCAACTTTGCGCCTACGTCATTTTTTGCAGAATTGCATTGCATTGAGAAAAGTTACTTGGGACTCGCGTGGCTCATCCAAGAGGACTGGACGCTCGATTCCCATGGCATCTTTGACCTTGAACTGTGAGTCCTTCCATGTGGTTCTTTCATATTGGGCTTGCAACCAGCCCAAGCCAATAACCGCGTCGAAGGGGCACCGATCAAGGACATAGAAGTTCAGCTCATGCGTGATTGTGCGATCTGCGTCAAAGGTAGTGCGCACACTTTTGACTGCATGAGTAGAGGTAACAACCTCTTGGTTGCCCACTAGGGTCCGACAAGGATTTTGCAAGGTCACTTGCTTCATTCCCAAGAGCGCCTTACGAATGTCGTGCGGTGAGAAGTAGTTGGCGGTTGCACCACAATCAGCCAACGCATGGATGTAACGGCCATTAATGTAGAGTTTGAAGAAGATCAACTTCGTTGTCCCTTGCGCGCGTTCTTGCTTCATATGAGCCTAGCGCGTCAACAGAGCATGGAAGTCAATTTCTTCCGACTCCACCGAAGGCTCCTTATAGAGGATGTGCAATTTCTCAGCCTTGGAATCAGCATCACATGGGGTCTAAGGAGAGGTTTGCTGAGTGGGATCAGAATCCAATGAAGGAGTTGCACTTACATGTTCAGCCTCTCCGTCTGTAGAGTGTGTTGAAAAACAATGTTGGACTGAGTGTCCCGGTTTGGTGCAATGCAGGCAAACCCCTTTCTTCACCCTGTGTTTCCACTCACTTTCACTTTTTCGGAGATCTACCCATGGTTTGGTGGTAGGATCTTCCAGTTTGGGTGGAATCTTCGCTCCCTTGGGAAGAAGAATGGTGTTAGTGTTGTTTTTAATTGTGGTCCTGGGTCCCTTACTTTTGAAGGCAGTCTTCTTGAAGGCATTAATGGATTCTTCGTCATTTACATACTCGGACTCATGAGTTGACGAAGAGCAAGATGCCACGCAACCTTGCTCTTGATCGTCATCAAGAGAAGGATCCTCTGCGAAGGTCTCCTCATCATCCTAAAGTAGATCGTGCGCTGAAAAATGATTGCTGTCTGGGAACCGTTTGCGACCGGTGGCCTTTTTGCCACCCGATCCCCCCGGGAGGTCTTGTGCCTCCAGCTTGACTGAGTTCCGCATGAGGGTAAGCCAATTTGTATACGCTATGAGTCCGAGCCCCAAGCGATGTGTTATAGTAGAGGGGACCGTACCTTTAATCACATCCAATCAAGACTGCGCAGTCATCTCAAAATCAGGAGTAGCAAAAAGTTTACTAACGTACTGCTGCAAACTATGCATGGTGCCGGTCCACTTGCTGTGCTTGAGCTTGTCAAGCTTTGGCTGCAGCATGTGGATCAGCATACTCTTTGATCAAGAGTTCCCCGAGTGTTGCTACAGGCATAGCCTTCAACCATTTGTTCAGGTCTATTCTTTTATAGCCTGCTTGCACAACTTGGATTTCTAAGAAACCCCTTACGACGGGTTCCACATTGGTCCCTAGGACCGATGACTGAGTAACTGGGACTGTCCCCAGCACATCAAAGTAGGATCACATAGAGTTGATCCAGGATTCACTGTCGTCGTTTTCGTCGTATTTAGACGGAATTTGTGCCGCCTTTCTAAGGAAAGTTGCAGCTAGGACCAGCGATTGCTTTGCTGGGTCCGGATTCGAGGCTGCAACAGTTCAAGAATGCCTTGCACTGCCAGTTGCCACTGCAGCAGCAGCAGCAACAACAACAGCGGGGTCTGGACCTGCAGCAGATCCGGTTAGGTTGTTGGCCACACTCAAAGAAGAGGAAGAAGAAGAAGAACACACGGTTAGAGGGGCAAGAACGGACTGACACGCAGCACTAGAAGCAGGATAAGCAGGCGGAAGGATACTTTGGGTTGGCTGCACGTTAGGGAACTGTTGCAGCTGGTAACGGTGCAACTGCGCCATCAGGGCCATGTCCTCACGCAACTTCTTGAGTTCGTCGAACACTTTGACGAGTTGGCCAGTATGGTCCTCAACAGCCCGGACGTCTGTTAAAGCCCGGAGGAGTGGAACGATTTTCTCTCCCACCTCCTCATCAGTTAGGGCAGGCACGGTACAGAAAACGGCTTCATGAGCCTTTACCTTATCCTCCCTCTCCTTCTCCTTCTCTTCCTCTTCCCTCTTCAATGCTTTTTCATAAAAGAACAGGTACTGTGTTTTTTCTGCCTCAGGGGCAGCGTCCATTTGCAGCTTCCATTCTGCTGCAGATGCCATGATGGAGGATGAGGGTGTCAATAAGTCTCTCAAGAGGGGTCCGTACTTCCTCACACTTCTGGGACGAACACTCCTCTTCCCTCTCCTCACTACCTCAAGAGCAACACTCAGAAGCTTCCCGCTTCTCTCTCTCTCTCTTCTCGTTTGCGATCGTGTAGACGCGGGCATTTAACGAACCCAATGAAAGAAACAGCTTGAAATCAATCAGAAGACAAGGTAGAACTCCTAGCCAGAGCGGCAATTCATTTGGACTGGAGAGCAATCAAAACAACAAAAGAAATAAAGATCAGAGAGATCTGATCCAGCCACACAGTCTGGACCGATTACGTATGAGGTCCTCTCAAGCCTAGTCGAACTCATCTCCGTGAAGACACAACAAATCAGATTCAAAGTGTACTACGTAATGCAAGAAAGAATTGAGTGGTGCTCAAGGTGTGAGTCAGACGGCGGATCGTGCGGTAAAGTCCGATAAAACGTCTCAGTGGAGATCCCCTCCCGTAGCGAGTGTCCTGGTCCGAAAGCATAAAGTCTGAGTCCCAATCAGATAGAGCAAGGTAACTGACATCAACAGATTTGGCCTGAGGGGCCCTTCTTGTTTGGGCCTGGTCCCACTGAGTCCCAAACGGTCCCAGTGGAGTCAGAACCGGGTCCCAACCAACAAGAGTTCCACAAAGACCTACTCTGTCCCTACCGAATTGAAAAACAAAATTTTGCCCCAAAAAGAACCTACAGACTACAACCGTTCAGAATGAATTAGATAAAGCACTGCAGAAAGATATAGCATGGCACACAAGATACTGCATCCATTCACTCATCAGGCGAGTAGGCAGTTCACGCACTTCACGCAAGATCAAGACTATGGAGGATGGAAGAAGAACCCAGAAAACCCCAACAGGCAGTCAATTCCATGCACACACACATGGGCACCTTGACGACACGGAACTTACCTGAGTGGCCGGGCTCTTGAGATGAAAGAACTCACCCCCCTCTCACATAGTCCTCCTGACCCAATTAGCATCCTCTACGCTAGTGTCCTATCATCTAGGAAGGTCAACATCTACCCCAAAGTACAAAGTTGGATCCCCGGTCGATGTTGAAGATCAAAGCAGCAACTTGCAGTCCGTAGGTGCAGATATGGCTGCCACCCTCAAGCTCGCCTAACTTGAGGGGAACCCTCACGTCACTCCTCGTCTTCCTTGAAGTCCAGATTCAAGTTGTAGGTGCCCTTCACTCTCGCCTCTCTCAAGTTGCATCACGAAGTCCCACCTTGTGTCTCGCCACCACAAAGATGCACTCGAGCAACTTGGTCGGGTCTAGTGTCGACCTTACACGGCCCCGCCAAGTGGGGGCAACTTCCCTTTACCACGCTGCCCCACTTAACCCTAACTTCCGCCCTAACCCTAAGTGGTTAGCCCTTACCACTAAGGTTAGGGTTATGGCAGCAAAGTCAACTCTCACCAGCAAGTAGAATCCGCTCTGATACCAATGCTACGATCCTGGCCAATTTCGAAGTATACAAACATCAGGAAGTACAATGCCGTCCAATTGCAAAAAGAAATGAATGAACTTGAGAGGAGAGAGAGGGAAAGAAGAAGAAGAAGAAGAAGTAAGAAAGAGGAAGAAGATGATGTACTCTAGCATAGACCAATGAGAAGGCTCTTCTTCCTCGCCTACCAATCTCCTCCTCCTTATCTCCTCCCCTCTTATTCAAACAAGAAACAACAATAATAATGTTGAATGGCTGAACCAGAATCAATGTCCGAATCCCACTTCTACTACAGGCACAACATGAGGTCCACAATAGTCATGGCCACACTTCCTCTTCCTCTGCATATAGGCCGAGGCTATGGCGGAGTACTGAGGGCTCTCCCTCCTGTCCAAAGGACAACCAAAGCAGCTATGTTGCTGCCCTTCTGTCCCCAGGTCAACTCCCTGCAGCTATGCCGCTGCCTACTCAACCGCCATGCCTGACTCTGTCCCGAGCTTCCTTGATGCGGCACTACCCCCACTGGGGCCTTCCAGATGCAGCGCCTAACAAGGTGATGAAGATGGTGTCTACCATAGCCAGGTAAGTACCCGCCACTCTCCTCCTTGGTCCCCTTCTCCCTCCTCCTACCGGTAGAGCTCCACCATAGCCAAGGTGGAAGCTCCCGACTTCTTCCTCCTTGCAGCGTTGTAGTACCCAGCGCCACTCTAGCCAGCGCTCCAGCAGCGTGTCGCCAAACTTGCACACTGAAGAATGAGGCCGAGCTCTTGCCTCGGCCTCTTGATATAGCGGCCTGCTTGCCTCCTGGGCRGTGACTTCCAGGCCGCTCGGCCTCCCAAGCAACCGGTACCTCCTCCCTTTCCGAGGGAAACATCATTGCAGACTCTGACATTGCCCGTACAGGGTCCAGACTCAGATTGGATGGACTGGTACCGGCCTAGACCTAGCCTACCGCTACTGGCCTCTAAAAATGCCAACTTTGTCTTCTTCTGCTCGGCCTCGAGTACCCAGCACATCTACTGCTATTGGGTGCGGTACCGGCCTACCTGCAACTTGAGTGTTTTTCCGCTGCTCTAAATACCGCGGGCCCCTGGCTCCGCTACTTGAGTGTTTTCCCTGTTGCAACCCTCAATGCCACGACCACAGGTAAGTACCGGCCCTACGGGCCTGCCAAACAAGCAAGTACCCTTGTGGGTCACACACACACTCATGCCGACAAGCACTCAGACAGGCACGCAAGTCCACAGGTACGCACACATACAGACTTAGAAAACACAGTAGAAAGCGGGAATCTTGGCAAGGCATCCATTCCATCGGCAGAACTTCAAAAATCAGCACTGTTCTCAGTCTGTGTTATGGCGGGTTATTACAATAGTAACAATGGAGGGGAGGGGGAGAGAATATAAAATAAAGAGTCAAAATTTCGAGATAAAAATAAAAGAAAGTAAATAATAAAAATAAAGAAAGAAAGAAAGAAGCAAACGGTGAGAAGAGAAAGAATATTTATTTTTTTGGAATTTTTGGCAGCATTTTCCTACCCCGATGGGGTCACAAAGGTTTAAAGAGGAAGGAGAGACTAAGAGAAGCACACTAAGTTTTACAATGCCGCAAATTATAATTTTCAGAAAAATAAATAAATAAGTAAATGAGGAGGTGAAGAGAAACTAAGTGTT
>BFEA01000006.1:4265047-4323947 GCA_003427395.1 Chara braunii | reverse complement strand
TTTTTGCATTGAGTCTCTTATGTCTAGGTGTAGGAACTTTGTGGATGAAGGATAGGGCCTCGTTGACCAAATCCCTGTCGGGCTAAGTAGGGCTAAAGACTTTGCCTAACGATTCGACTGTCCCGGAGGACACGAACCCTCCCAAGGAGCGGTACAGACCGGCGGGCTGCTCGGTGTGGCACGGTAGGCCCGAAAAGCTGAGTTGTGGGCTGCACAACAGGCAGTCTAAGTGTTGAGAGACCTGCTGATCGCGTCGTCCTGTTTGCGACGTTAAATAATTCCTGAGGAGTTACGGGGGATCTCCTTAAATGCCTCCTAATCAGCAACAGGTCTAGTAGTGACAGCCTTAGCGTAGGTCTAGGCTAGAGACCAGAGTTGACAGGATCCTGTCCGGATTCTGTAAGTCTTAGGTTGAATCCGTCAGTGTGTCAGTCAGGGGGAGTAGAGTCTAAGTGGTAAGGAGTGGAACCGATTGACTGGTTGTGCACCAATCACCATGGTTGACACCCGTAGTGGGAAGAGTACTGCCCCCTCCGAGGCCGAGCAGGCCCGGATTGCCGCCCTTTTGAGAGAGAGAAAAGAGAAGGAGCTCCTGAAACAGGCGAAGCTAAAGGCTATCACAGAGGAGCAGGCGGCGGAGAAGAAGAGATTGGAGGAGGAGATGTTGAGGTTTAAGAAGGAGAAGATGATGTTGTTAGAACGAGAGGAAGAAGAGAGGAGAAAGGTTGCGGAAGAGGAAGCAGCAACAGGGGAAGAGGAAGAAGAAGAAGAAGAGCCCCTTGAAAGAAGACGTGGAGAAGGGAGAGGGGAGACAAGAGGCACAAAGGGAGAGGACGCGTGGACGGAGAAGAAGATAACTGAGTGGGTGGCTAATTTATCGTTAGGGGAGGATGAGGAGGCACAACTATATGTGCCGCAAGACGAGAAGGAAGCGTTTGCCAGGGAATTGGAAACGATAGAAGATCCCTTGGAACGCCAGACGACAGAGGACGAGAAAAAGTTGGAGTGGAAACTGAGAATGATGAGGGAGAAGGAGAGGAGGAGAGAGGAGGCCAATAGGGTGGCGAAAGAAGTTGAGAAGATTCAAGCCTGTAGAGAGGAGGTGCAGGCACAAGCTGAGGTCCCTGCCAAATTAGACAAGATCCTGGGGTACCTAGAAGTCTTGAGCAAGGCTTGGGTAGAGGAACATCAGGTCGTCAAGGGTCAAGATGTGATCCTGCACGCCATCCGATCTGGGCTTAGGGAGTTTGCGCGCGACGTGGTGACTCACGTTGGGACCGAGGTCAAAAAGATGAAGGAAAGCGCACAACAGTTCTGTGCTGGCACCATTGAGGGCGCCAAAGTAGTGGCTGCGGCAGAAGCCGAAGCAGGTCCCCGCAAGGACCCAGTAAAGCTCAAATTTCCTGACGCATACGGCGGGAAGGAGGAGGAGAATTTTGATAACTGGGAGGCTAGTGTTAATAGCTATGTGTACCTACATCACATCTTGTCCGAGGAACAAGTCCTCGTAGCCTTCCAGGCCCTGAAAGATGAAGCTGCCAGTTTTGCTACGTCCCTCGCGCGCGCAGCCGGTTGTGAAAACAACATGGTTGCATACTCAAAGATCACCTCACTTCCCCAGTTCCTCAAACTCCTTAAAAAGCGATTTGCTGATCCCGCGAGAGGCGTCAGAGCCTCTGATAAGCTTCAGACCATTCACTTGCGGCAGTGGAGGAGTGTGAAAATTGTCATGGATGACTTGGTGGTCGTCCCGGATCATGGGGTCACAGAGACCCAATTGGTCCAGTTATTTAATCGTGCCATGCCAGAGCCCCTGAGAGGGCACTTTTTCGACAAGACCCAACAGCCCAACATCACGTATGATTCGTTGAGTAGGGAAGTGGTCTTGTTTGAGGCCAAGTCTATGCCAGTTTCCACTTTCTGGCACAAAGACTTGGACAATGGCAAAAAGTGGAAAGGTTGTACCATCTCAGGCCAGGTCAAGGCCAAGGATCATCTGATCCGTACTTTAGACGAAGGTGGTACTGACGAGGTCCCATACAGTTAGATTGAGTGGGGCCTCGACGAGGAGGGCAGTAGCTTAGGACAGAGGAGGTCTTATGCTGCTGTCGCGGCTGGAGGGAGGTCGCAAGGTAGGGGAGGACGCCAGGGCCAAAGGGGCTAGGCCATGGGAGGCCGAGGATCGGGCGCACAGGGGGTTGGTGGTCCAGGGAACCGCCAAGCGGGAGGTAGGGGTCAAGGTCCCCCGCCAAATCGCCAAGGTCCCAGTCGGTCCCCACAGCGACGAGGTGGCAGGTCACCTCAAAGGTCAGGAGGTTGGCACCCGGGTTGGCCACAAGGCCGGCCCTGGGAAGATTTGGGCCTAGAGCAGAGAGTGTGGCAACAGTGAATGGAGCAGGGGCAGTGCATTTACTGCGGTGACCCTTCCCATATTATCAAATACTGCCCTAAGTATAGACAGGCCCGTTGGGCTGCCCAGGAATCAAAAGGCAGCCGCCGGTAGGGGTTGCAACTACCCCTACTCTTAGGCCATGTGGGGAAGTGAGCGCGCCCATAGAGGAAACTCCCACACCACATGTGCCTTCGGCAGAGGTTACAGGCCCGCGCCTAGTTAGCTGTCCAGAGACTGGTTGTGTCAGCGTCTCTCTAGGCACGTCCCTCACAGGCGTGGCAGAAGAGTTAAAGGAGAGGATGCCAACCTGGGCCAAAATGAAGAAAGATAGTAAAGGGCAGCTGGTGTTAGTAGATGTAGAAGTTTTCAGGAGTAGAGTTGGGGCCCTTATAGATTCATGGGCCACCCGCAGTTTCATTAGCCGTAGAGCGCTGAAAACGTTGAGGCTAGGATTGAAGGTCCAAAAATTAGCAGATCCGATAGTTAGTGTCCACGCAGACAATCGCACGATGCGTGTTGAGGACTACGTAGAGGGAGTCCAGGCGTACTTTCACCTAGGGAAAGATGGGAAGGTGGAGAAAGTTCTCCATTCCCTTACTCTCCTCGTACAGGATGACCTTCCATTTAACATAGTCCTAGGTATGGACTGGGGAGAGGCAGCAGGGGCCACACTCCACTTGAGAGAGCATGAGTGTAGGCTCCCTAGCCCGTCAGGCGAGGTTAAGACAACCCGTCTGTTCCATCTGTCAGGAGTAGACAACTCGCTGACACATTGCTGTCTCAGTGCTCCCGCGTTTGCACGATTAGTGAAAAAGGAGCAGTTAGAGGATCAGGTCTTTGTGGTGTATGTTAGACCTGCCACTGAGCCTATTAGTTCCATGGATCCAGCCATTGCCAAGCTGCTGGAAGAGTTTAAAGACTTATCTGAGCCGCCGACAGGTGCCGCGGCCAATCCAACACAGGATAGAGATAGAGCCTGGCAGTAGAACTCCTAAGGGAGCAGTCTACATGATGTCCCCTAGAGAGTTGGAGGAGCTACGCAAGCAGTTAGACGAGCTCCTTGAGAAGGGTTGGATTAGGCCCAATTCGTCTCCTTTTGGAGCACCTGTTTTGTTTGTCCCCAAAAAGGAAGGAGTTGCGCATGTGTATAGACTATAGGGGTCTGAATGCGATTACAGTCAAGAATGTTGAACCACTGCCCAGGATAGACGATCTTTTAGATTGGGTGCAGGGTTGTAAGTATTTCTTCAAGATAGATTCGAAGTCCGGTTATCATCAGATAGAAGTCCATCCTGATGACCAGTACAAGACTGCGTTCCGGACTCGTTATGGGCATTGTGAGTTAATAGTGATGCCCTTTGGACTGACCAATGCGCCAGCCACATTTCAGCGATGTATGAATGGCCTGTTTAGGCCTTGGCTAGATAGATTCATCGTAGTGTATTTAGACGACATCTTAGTTTTCAGTAGGACCCTCCAAGAGCACCAAGGTCATTTAAGGCAGGTCTTGGAGAAGATTAGAGAAGCTAACTTCAAGATCAACGCGAAGAAGTGTGAGTGGGCCAAGACATAAGTTTTGTACTTGGGCCACGTACTAGATGGAGATGGGATCAAACCTGAGGATAGTAAGATAGTGGCAATTCGAGACTGGCCGACACCCCGCACGTTAACAGAGTTGCGGTAGTTTCTAGGCCTAGCTAACTACTATAGGAAGTTTGTGAGGAACTTCTCTACCATTGCCACTCCCTTGCGCAGATTGCTCAAGAAAGAGACCATCTGGCAATGGGATAAAGACTGTACGTCTGCGCTCAAGAAATTAAAGCGGGCATTGATAGAATATCTTGTCCTCAAAGTAGCAGATCCGTCCTTACCATTTGTCGTCACCACGGACGCGAGTCAGTATGGAATAGGCGCCGTGTTGCAGCAGGACGACGACAATGGCTATAAACCCATAGAGTTCATGTCAACAAGGATGCCCTCAGAAAAGATTGCCACCTCGACGTACGAGAAAGAACTCTACGCTCTCAGGCAGGCTTTAGAGCACTGGAAGCATTACCTGCTTGGGAGGCACTTCGTATTCAAACCATGAGACTCTTAGATGGCTGAAGACACAGGCCATAATGACACCTAAGTTAACTAGGTGGGCCGTTGAGATAGACCAATATGACTTTGAGCTCAAACTAGTGAAGGGTAAGTATAATGTAGTTCCGGATGCTCTGAGTAGGAGATCAGACTACTTTGGAGCCATAGTTCACTATCTGCATATAGGGAGTAACCTGCAAGAGAAAGTCAGACAGGCGTATGCGCAGGACCCTATCTATAGTGACCTCCTCAAGAAAGTTAAGGAGGCCCCGGAGACTGAGCCAGATTACCGCACTACAGAGGGTTTGCTATTCGAGAAGACTGATGTATTCGACCGCCTATGCGTTCCCAACAATGAGGAAATCCGCAGTCTGATCCTAGGGGAATGCCATGATACAGAGGGACATTTCGGTTGGCAGAAAACATTAGCCAACCTTGTGCACCCGTACACATGGCCTGGAATGAAAAACGACTGCATAGAGTATGTCCGTAGTTGCAAAGTCTGTCAGAGGAACAAGACTACTACGCGTGCCCCTCTAGGTCTTCTTAGACCCTTGCCCATCCTAGACCAGCCTGGAGATTCAGTCTCTATTGACTTCATGGATGCCGGTGTCAAGAGTAGACACGGCAGGAACCATGTCATGGTCATAGGTAATAGGTTTAGCAAGTATGCTATATTTGTTCCCTTGCCCGCAGAGGCGCGCACAGAGTTAGTAATACAAAAGTTTTTTGATTTTTGGGTTAGTGAGCATGGAGTCCCGTTGTCCATTGTTAGCGATAGAGATAGTCCCTTCACCAGCCAGAACTAGCAGGAACTCATGAGAGTTTATGGATCAAAGTTGTTGATGTCGTCTGGCCGCCATCCAGAGACTAACGGTCAGACAGAGCAGATGAACAAGATCCTGCAGCAAGTTCTGTGCATGTACATTAGACCCGATCAGGTCAACTGGGACGAGATGTTACCCGAGGTAGCCAGTGCATACAATAACAACGTGCATTTGTCCACCTGTCGCACTCCCAACAAGCTACATAAGTCCTTTAGACCACGTAGACCATTTGAAGGGCTTAACCGGGATCAGATTCACAGGCTACCGCTCGGTACCAGGGAATTCGCGATACAGCATGAGAAGGAGATAGCCATTGTTGTTGAAAACCTCAGGAAGGCCCAACACCGAATGATAGAGCAGGCTAATAAGCACCGTCGCCCATCACAGTTTCATGTAGGCGACCTGGTCTGGGTTAAGTCTAAAGAGTTTGCACCTGAGGAGAACATCTCGCAGAAGTTACTGCCCGTGTATAGAGGACCGTGGCCAGTCCTAGAAGTAAAGGGTGGAGAGGATGGACCGTCCTACACAATAGAGATACCAGCACACCTCCACACCTACCCTGTGTTTCACGCGTCAAAGTTGCTGCCGTGTGTCACAAGTCAGCAGTTTCCATCTAGACGGTCCATGTTCCCTCCAGATATGGACGGGAGATATGACATCGACGACATTGTAGGTGAGGATGTGTTCAGAACAGGAGGTAGAGGTCGTCCACAGAAATAGTATAAGGTCCGGTTTGCTTATCAGGAGCCGGAAGACAACCGCTGGTTTACAAGAACAGAACTTCTCGAGACAACTCCCGATATAGTTAGAGCCTATGAGAGATCGGAAAGGAAAAGGTCCTGCCTTGGACTGAGTTATTATCGGAGGACCTCAAATTTAGGCCGGCGGGTGTGAAACGGTATTCACCTGTTCGCAGTAGCTGATGCAGATCCCAGGGCTCGATCCTTAGTCCCCACCTTACCTGTGTACAGTACCTGTGTCGATCCGTAGAGTTGAACTCGCAACCTGTGTATTGCAACAGTTGATAGGGTGTCGTAGGGTCCATAAGTAGCATGGGTTCGATCTGTAGACCTGTCGGATAGGCGTCCCAGTCAGGTCTAGAGGTCGTAACTATAGCCTTCTCGAAGAGTCAGGGTCGTAGCTGCTACAGTCTAGAAGGGTCAAAGTCGTAGCTGCTACAGGACCGAAAGGCCAAGTCTACGGCCTTCCGGAAGGTCTAAGTAGTGGCCTTTTGGAGTGTCCCACGCTTAGGCTGAGGCAAGTGGGCAAGTGGCGAGGCAAGTGGTGGACTCTACCCGTGTTGAGTCAGCAGTCCCAGTCCTAGGCAGTCTGGTTCAGTCAAGCAAGTACCGCATGGGACTGTGTGCACTTCGGGCATGGGAAAGGGCCAGACCAACGAGCCAAAGTATCAACCATTCATTCATTCCTGCATGAGCCATGCGGAAGCGCTGCAACAGCGACTTGTGCAAGGAGGTGTGCAGTGAGCCCGGAGACGAAGTGGGCAGAGAGACGAAGCTTAGCCATAGCGATAGGGTAGAGGCGGCCATAGCCGCCATAGCTGTAGTTGGAGTTCAGTGTGTGTGTGTGTGAGCGTTCAAAGAGACGCGTGTGGGATATCCATGGTGATCCAGTGTACGTGAAAAGAGAGTTGTAAGGGCGTTATGTCGCCATAGCCATTGGAAGTGAACTCGTATCTGGGTTGCCATATCTCTGAGTACTGAGTGGGCGCATGTCGCCAGTTTGCTGCACTACTGTTTGCATGCATGTAAAGTGTGAATGAAAGCAAGTCTCATTGCATTTAAATCAAAGAGAAAGAAAAAGAAGAAAGCAGAAGAATTCAAAGTTTGGGGGGGAGGGGGATGAAAGAGTGATGAAGAAAGAGAGAAATAGGGGAGAGAGAGAGAAAGAGTGAAGGGGGAGATGATGGGGGTGTAGTTGGGGGGGAAGAGGGAGAGGAGGGTGGTAGAATGAGAGAGAAGGATATGGAAAAGGTGGAGAGGAGTAGATGAGATTAGTAGAAGATGGTGAGTGGGGAGAAAGGAGAGAAAAAAGGTTGTGGAAGATGAGTGAAGAGGGAGGTAGGAGGAGGGAGTAGTGGTGGGGTTAGAAAGGATGATTAGATGACGGGGAGGGAGAGAAAAGGGGTTGGGAGAGAGTAGGTGAGTGGGTAGGATGGTGATACCAAGCTCTTGGGTGGCCAAGAGCAGAGCACAACCAAGATCCACAGGATCTTGGCCTTCAAGAGGCTGCTGGCCTGATGTCACTGCAACAAAAAAAAATCTGGGGTGGGCTGAGATCTTGATCAGCCACACAGATGTCACTGTAGTGCAGCCCCCTAGCCGGGGGGTCTTCAAGATCCACAGCAAGCTGCCACGTGGCACTCCAGATAGGCACCAGATACCAGCCACGTGCGCAGGCGGCAACACCCACGACCACCCGGGGGGGGGGCGCAAATAGCTGTCTTGCTGCACGCTGCTAGGTGTCGTGGCACTTCTTCAACACCAGCGAGCCACGATATCAGCTCACATTGTGGCTTTGGCCACTGTGTTAAGGCATTGGCCACGCACGCGCATGAGTGGCAGCTGCCCAGGTTCAAACCCTGGCAGCAGCAGCATCCCAGATCTTGATGATATATAATCCGGGAGCGGGGCGAGGCAGCGGGGCAGTGTGGCCGCGTGGGCGCGCGTGCGTGTGCGACGGCCTTGGTGCTGACGCGCACGCGTCGTGACAGCAATCTCCTTTTTCGCCATGTGTCCGCCTCTCAGCATTCTCTTTTTTCGCCACGTGTCCGCCTCTCCACGCTGCTGCTTTTTTCTTTTTCCCCTTTTTTTTGTCGTTTTCGCCCTGAAAACCCTTGAAAATCCCGCTATCGGGATTACAGCAATTTCCCTCTGTTATGGGAGGCGGGTGGGTTGGAGCGGGGACCGTACCCGCTCTGATACCAGTGTGACGGACTTGCCGGGATGGCGGTCCGTCAGGATCAACATGGAGGGTTGAGGAAGGAGGAGATGGAGATGGAGCTGGAAGGGACAGCACAGCTCCGACTCAGACTCAACACACACGTACTCCAAACTGTGCAAATCCAGAATGAATCAGAATACAGACTGCAGCTGGGGTATACCCCAGTGGACTGACTAGACTGGACTGGACTGGACTGGTACAGACAGTGGTACCGGGCAGGACTGTACTGGACTGAAACAGCACATGGTCTGTGGGGTCAGGCCACGGCCTGGTCCCACAGGCCGAACAGGCATATACCCGAATAGACCCTGGCTGTAGGTCAGGGTAGATAGAGGCCCGCTGCAGATTGCTTCCCTTCACGCCGATGAATGATCCCTCCTGATATGGATGGAAGATACGACATAGATTGTATTCTAGAGGAAGATATCTACAGAACAGGAAGAAGAGGTAGACCACAACAATAGTACAAAGTTAGGTTCTTGTACAAGGAACCAGAGGATGACCGCCGGTACACTAGGGATGAGGTAATAGAGACTGCACCTCATATTGTGTCCTGTTATGAGCGCGCCAAAAAAGGAATTGATGTTATAGACAGGTAAAGATGAAATCTTTCTCGGAGGACCTCAAAATTAGGCCGACGGGAGTGAGAGGATTCCACACAGTCAGTCCCCGAAGTTTCGGTCTTAAGGTCCCAGTTGGTCCCGGTGTCAGTCGCCCACCTGTAATGAGTGCATCTTTGTTCACCAACCAGGTGCATTTCTATGACTTCTCTTGTCTGAGCGACGACGGAAAAAAACAGAGTATGTGGGTCGACCCCTGTTATTCACGTCACCATTTACTAACTCTAAGCCTACTATTATGGTAGTCATTATGTTATTTTATCTTCTTCTTAACACCTCATTTATGAGACTATTACACCCTTACTATCATTCTCTGGGATACTCGGCGGCAGGTGCCCGTGCGGCTTCCACATGAGAGATTTTGTGAGGCTGAGTCAACAACGTGAATTTATTTATTTTGATGCCAATTTTAAAAATTAAAAATAAACCAATGGATGATGAAAAGGAACCAAGTGCCCACGGATTTCGTTGATTTCCTAGCTTTGCCCTTGATTATGTTCTTCATCGCTTCCACCCAAATCCGTCCCTATTATACTACCCTCGCTATGGCCCTGTTTTTGTGTGTGAGCGAAACCACATTTTTCATATTTTCGAGTATCACGTCTATGGTGTGAAACCCGCTATTGCGGTCTGACGTCGTATGTGATGAGATTGAGATTGGGACGAGGCAACCTCGCACGATGGTTGGCGCGAAGACTAAGCATCTGGGGTCACATGGTTTTTGATGGAACTTGTTTGACGGACTTCTAATGGCATCGGGCGTTCTTGGTCTTCACGGCGGCAGTTGTTTGATGACCTGAGATTGACCATGCACCTGCGTTCAGGTGGGATTACCAGGCCTAAATTTTATGTTGTTGCAGGGCCTATTGCGAGGAATGAGCCCTCACGGAGCCCCTATCAGACATACAGAGCCCCCCAGAAAGCCGAGTGCCTGCCCGAAGTGAAGGCGCGCCTGAATATTCATTAGAGGCCAAAATTGAAAATTCAACATTTTCATACATGGGTATTCAGGCTGTTGCAGCCCGCCAGTTGGTTGACTGGATGCGTGAGCCTCACTAAGTTGCATTGTACAGTTGGCCCAGGCCTTGGCAGTTGCGCCTGGGCACATACACACAAAGCAGGGCCGATACATCATGAAATGGCTACCGGCCTATGCAAAAGCAGTACTGACGACGCACCTACCCCGGGGTCCTGCACAAATGCAGCAAACAGCCCAAGTCCGGAGACTCAGGCCGTGCCCAACTGTAAAGGGCCCAGGCCCTCAACTGTAGTCTCGGGCCTGGGCGCAGGAACTGGGCCCAATCGGAAGCTACTGGAAGCTTCCAGCCAGGCCACACGCAGCATCCAGGAGGCTGCCACTTCCATACAGGAAGCGAGGCAGCCCAGGCCAGGCATTCTGGCCCGCTCAGGCAATGCGGTCACGCTGCTGCGCTTTACAAAATGATACAAAATGAAAAGTGTTCCTGGACTTTACATCTCACARCATGAAACACTTCTCGTCACCGTGCAGCGCCACGGTGCTCTACCCTTCTGTCCAATACTGCTCAGGTAAAGAGGAGTAAACACTCCAAGGCTCTAGTTTTATCCTACATTCATCCTACTCCCTTGTGGCCGTGAGGCTCATCACTGCGCCGTCAAAAAATTCCCGTTTGCAAAAAGCCAGTAAGCAGGTCTGAACAGCTCAAGCGCCGCCGGCCTTGCTCACCCTGAAATTCCGAAAGAAAAGAAAAAGAAACGAAAAAAGAAAAAAGAAAAAAGAAAAAAGAAGAAAACGAAAAGAGGAGCAAAAACCTCTGTGGGGTCCAGCAGGCACTCGTGCTGTCTGCCTTTCCCCCCCCTCTTTTGTGGTGCTAGAACAGGCGGAAATTACCCCATCTGCTTCAAACAATTTGGCCTCCGCACGTCTCCCAGTTGGTTACAACAGTTAGGCCCCTTCATCTGCCGCGGCAAGTAGGCATTTCAAACCCACCCACCCCCCCTTTTTTTATCTCCCTCCTTTTCCAATTTTTTCCAAATTTATCAACCAATGAGCCATCTCCTCCCAGAAAGAAGAATTCTCCCTTCTCGCGATTCTTCTTCTTTTTTTTTTTTTTTTTTTTTTTTTTTTTTTTTTTTTTTTTTGAGAACAACCCGATCAGGTGCTAGGTGTTCTGATAAGAGCAGACACATCTAGCACCGTCGGGGAGGCTCCATCTATTGGTGGGGAGCAGCACCTGCTGGAAATCGGGTCCAGCGTCCCATTGGATACATCTTTGTGGCACATTGTTTGTCGGACATAAGGCCATTAGAATTCTTGCTCCAGAGCATCCTTCTTTTTAGTCCGGCTTCAAAGCTCTGCCAAGGGTAATCAAGCACCCTGAGCTCCTTCATAAATGTAAGTAAGCTCCACCAAGTCATGACCTTCGTATTTGAGTTGTCCACGATCCGACATATCGTGTTCGATACAGCAGCGAACTTCTGGACTTTTGGAGCAAAAGAGTGAAAGCATCTCAAGGTTCTGTACCTTCCTGTTTGGCCACTCCAGATAGTCTCAACATTCTTGAACTTATGCATGCTGTGTATCCATGCTGGTGAATCGGTAACAATCAATCTTGTTTCCAGAAACTCAAGTAGACCCCCGTCTCCATCTGTTCTTTCCGAAATCAGGTCCTGGTGATAACAGCCAAATACTCGATCCAAAATATCATTGAGTTCGTCAATGTTTTCCTTTCTACACCACCCTACCAGGAGTAGATCATCAATGAAACGATTCCCATCAATGTATCTTGCATCTGCGCCAAGTGAAGTCAAGAACTGCTGTTCGGCGAATATGCATAGCGTATTAGCCAAAGGAGGACTAGCTCTCCCGCCCATAGGAATGCCGATTGTTTGCTTGAGCACTTGGTTCATCGAAAAGAAATAAGTGTTTTCCAATTGGAACTTAGTCAATTCCATCAAATCATTAAGGCGTATTGATTTCCACCCATTCTCACCGTGTGACTTTCCCAATGTTGCCTTCTTTCCTTTTGTTTTTAATCTGATCCAATTGTGTCCTTGGTCTTTAATGGTCAGCACCAACCATTCAACAGCTTTCACAATTTCCTGATGTGGTAGTTTCGTGAACATTTCTTTCACGTCGTATGTTCTGGCAATCAGTCTACATTCATATCCAAAGGCTCAGTTCGCCTTCTCACTCACAATCGCCAATTTTTCTTCAACTGCTTGGCACCATCAATATTGAAGTGTCTGATTCTCAGTCTCCTGGTGAGGTAGTTTAAGCTCTGAGCTAAGTACCCCATCGCTGTTCTTGCAGGATTCAAAAAAGAAGGTATGATCGGTCTCTTTTTGCTTACGTCCTTATCTTTAGATAGTACGTAAGCCTGTTGCATCCTTCCTTTGCAATCCCACTTCGCAACTTTGTACAACTTCTTATCTTTATACTTCCTTCCCATATCCCTCAGTATCTTACTTTCAGTTTCCTCAATCCTTAGGTAGTTCCCATTATCATTATACATCATGCGCATCGCCCTTTCGTACATAACTGGGCATTCAATCAGAGTCGTCCCTGGATTTCGATCTAGTGGGGAAAAAACCAGACCAGCGAAGGCTTGTCTGATCCCAAGGACATACTCAGTTCTCACACATTCATCCGAAGGGGGGGTCCCGACCAGACTGTATTCCCTCCTCCTGATGTGGAAGCACTCATTTGCGGCCAAACACCCCATCTTCTTCAGGGGTTCAAGGGCTAAGTTACAAGCTTGCAAGACTTCCTGCCCTGTATATAGTTCCCCAGGGTATGGGACATTTCTTGAGTTTAAGACAGTCTCGGATTCCTTCAATTTCACTCAGTCTGACTTGAACATGCCCATCAGATCTGGGCAAGTCAAATGCCTCGCAAGTGCAGGGCCAACCACTTCTCCTTGCGAAACGTTGGTGGTTATGCAGCAGCTCGCCAACAGACTTCGATTTCTGCCAGACGACTCTCAATCTGCCAACCAGCAATTCAGCCAAGTTAACCAGCTGAATCCGATCATGTAGCCAAGTCTTAAAAACAGCTTGCGGCTTCCCTTTGCTGATTGTATCACAGTATGGCACCTTGATTGTGACCCTGTGCCTTGGATTAATCCCAAACAATTTCTTCGTCACCCTAGTCAGGATGCCTCGTGTGATTTGCCTACCCCGTACCGTGTTCAATAATTTGATGCCGGTGTTCAAGTCTAGTAGCTCAACCAAACTCTTTTTATACAAACCTTTCCTTTTCCATGGAGCCCTCAAGATGGTGATTACTTCTGCTTTTGCCACTTCGGATTTGTTCTTGGTCTTTTTTAGGTTAGTAACAGTCCATTCCCCCCCTGCTTGAATCAAATCTTTAGCATCTTTTAGTAGGAACTTCTTCCCTGAAATCTCGACCGTGCTGTAACCATAGATTAGTTTAACTAATCCCCACGCATTCAACCAGTGATTTCCTTTCTCATTTCTAATTATCAAATTTTGTCGGGTCCCATTTTTCTTCAGAATTTTCACTAAGTTAGGTTCCCCTTTGATCCCTAGTGCATTACAATGAAATACAATAGTTTTCCGATCCCAAGTACGTGCATAGCCATCCTTCTTTTGCCTCCTAGTCTTTCGCCGAGTTGGCTTCTTCTTCGCTTTCTTTGTGTTCAGGCCAGGGTTCATACATCCAATGCTAAAGCTTTCCATGCTTGACAAAGAAGACTTTCCATGCTTGACAAAGAAGACTTGCAGCCAAACCAGATGGGCAATGCAACGTAGTTATTAACACCAACTTTTTCCAACCAACGGTGTACTTTCTGCTTAGGTCCACTCCTCGCAGACCTCACATGTTCTTGCCATCTGGATTGCAGTTTTCTTTCCGTCTTACCTACGTATGTGAGTTTGAAAAAAGGGGACATCAAGACATATACACAACTTTCACCATACAATAGCATGTTTCTCTCCACGTTGTTCAAGTTCTTCCAATATTTTAGGTAAGTCCTTCCCCATTTTATTTCCCCCTTGAGACACAGGGCAAGAACAAGCAACTTTAGTATGCAACCAGCTTCTCTCTCTAGCACATTCCCATGATTCTCAATCAAAGCCACTATCCTTTTGCATGCTCTCAAAATGGAACGCTTAGTGGAATTAATTAGTTTCCCGTGATGTCTTTGTCTGAGTCAGGCTCAGACTCTGAGCTGCTTTCTTCCATATCTTCTTCGGTCTCCTTTTTTGGTTCATCAGGCTGCCGAGCCTTCTGTAGTGCCTCAAAGTCCAACCGGGCCAACTCCCAAACTCCTGCTTCCTTCCTCCTATACGTGATATTCTTCCTTTTACATAATGCTTGTACTTCAGTATAATGCAAAGAGTCATAGTATATGACTCTATGCTTAAAGTACAAGCCGAGGGTCTCTTCATCACTCCCATTTTCCTTCTCGCTGCCCTTTTCAGTATCCCCAGCAGCTTCCTTCTTTTCTCTGCTAGTCTGCCTCCCGTCCTTCCCAACGCCTGCATCAGCTTCACTAGAATTGCTCCCCCCTGTTTCTTTCGAAGCTAGAAGTGCCTTCAGAAGTTCTTTTAGTTCAGAGATTTCCTCCGATTTCTTCACTATAGCTTCCAACCTCCCATTTAAATTCTGAACAACAGCCTCAACCCCTTTGCTGTCGTCATCGGAGGAGACAACCACTTGGGCAGGGGTGCCATCCCGATTTCCCTTTTCTCAGATTACCAGAACGCGATCTCACTTTACTTGTCTTTGGCTTGACAGGCGAGGCAGCATCTCTCTTCCGTTTCTCATTACTTGATGCCTCTCTCAATTCCCTCAGTTCTTTCTCGGCCCTTAGTATTCTAAGCTCTTCCATGTCACTGTCTGATAGTTTTGACTTCCTTTCTGCCACATCTAGTTTCTCCGTGAGTATTCTCAATGAGCTCCCGAAATTCTCTGTAACCCACTTCTTCATATCATCCTCTTTCCCATCATCTGCCACCTTCCCTTTCCCTTTGTCTTTCCCCTTCCCTGCTTGCTTGGTTCCCTCTTTCATCTTGCTATTCGCCCTTTCGCCAACCTTTCCAAGTTCACTCAATCTCTCAATTTCCTCCCGATCCTTCTTCCTTGCTTCTTCCACAGCTTCCTTGAATTTCAATTTATCAATAAAATCCACATGCTCTTTTGTAAAGAAAGCTCGAGGTTGGTAATTACCACCGTTCCCTCTCCCAAACCCTTGATTATATTGCCCCGTTCCAGCCGTCGGAGCTACATTATGCCCCGGATAACCCCGAGGGGCTGCTGGGATCAATGGTGTGAAGCTCTGTTGTACGGGTGTAAATCCAAATGGAGGAGGAGGCGGGAGAAAAGGTTGCTGATAAGCATTCACCGACGGTTTGTATGGAGGGATAGGAGGTTGGCCAGGTTGCTGCACTGGAGGAACTGAGTTTTCCATCCAGTATCTCTCGCAGTTCGACCAACGACCTCGTCCTCTACCTCTCCCGTACGCACACATGCGTTTACTCCACCCAATCAACCGATCAACCAATCAAACCTTTACTACCCAGAAAGCCCGGCCTCCCCCAATTAACCAATCGCCCTTACTAGAGGCTAGGCCCCCACAGACTAGCCAACAAACCACCTCCCTCGCGTGTTTCAATGCCAAATGTAACGCATTAGGCAACCCCGTATCTTCGACGAATCCAAGTGGTGGGGGGCTAATGTCGCCCGATGCTGCAACCACTGACCAGACGCCCGCAACTGGCACAAGGCCCACGCCACCACGCCGCAGTCAGTATCAAGGTAACAACAGCGATATCGTCGCCACGTCGCACGAGCCCCATCACCACGCCAATCCGTCTGAGATATCTATATATGCAGAGGAATAAGTCAACCCCAATATCCAGGAACCGACACATCAATCTACGACTGCAGCATCACACCGTAGTCATTGATCAGGACCGATTTATCACTACTCCCGCTCAACGACACTCACCATAAATTCGCATTAAAACTTCGTTTGCACCCACAATCATCCCCAAACATAGTATAACATTCACCGCAATCGCTAGGTTTAACCAGGCGAGATCCCAAACTCAGGCGAACTCCACATCATCACGTGTTAGTCCAGTTGTACATGTGTGCAAATTCGTCCCCTTTCTAGGCATCTCCCTCGCCTTTGATCAAAATCTGACAATCGCAGAACATACTCCCGTAGTCTACCCCCTACTCCCGCTCGTCAAGATGTCGCTGCGCTTCCAATTCTCCTACCAGTTGCGTGCCCGCCGCTACATCAGAGTTCCCCTGTTGGCCAAGATAGAGTCGTGACTCCAGCCGCAATGCTTGGAACAGAAGCGATGTCCGCTGTTCTAGCCACCACGCAATCGACGAAAACGATGAAAAAACTCCAAGAAACATCAACACAAACCAATGGCTAACGGCGCTACATGACCGTTCCCAGGCTGCCCGCGAGGTCGATCGTGCAGTTCCCACGCATGATACAAAATGAAAAGTGTTCCTGGACTTTACATCTCACARCATGAAACACTTCTCGTCACCGTGCAGCGCCACGGTGCTCTACCCTTCTGTCCAATACTGCTCAGGTAAAGAGGAGTAAACACTCCAAGGCTCTAGTTTTATCCTACWTTCATCCTACTCCCTTGTGGCCGTGAGGCTCATCACTRCGCCGTCAAAAAATTCCCGTTTGCAAAAAGCCAGTAAGCAGGTATGAACAGCTCAAGCGCCGCCGGCCTTGGTCACCCTGAAATTCCGAAAGAAAAGAAAAAGAAACGAAAAAAGAAAAAGAAAAAAGAAAAAAGAAAAAAGAAAAAAGAAGAAAACGAAAAGAGGAGCAAAAACCTTTGTGGGGTCCAGCAGGCACTCGTACTGTCTGCCGCGGCAAGTAGGCGGAAATTGCCCCATCTGTATTGGATGCTGTGCTGCGACCAGTGCGCTTGCGGGGCGCGTTGAGGTGAAGAGGGGCGCTGCATGGCATCGGTGCGCTGGCAGCCATAGTCGGGCTGCTGGGTTTAGGGGGTAAGAGGGGGCGATCCGGTGGTCTTCAAGGAAGGAGGCGAGTGTGTGGGTTATCAAGGTCGGATGAGGGTGACGAGATACGTACCCGGTGCATGAAGAGAGGTCGACTATGGTGTTGATATCATGTACATTGGTCTTCGAGTGTTGAAATGAGCTTGTTGCGTGAACACAACTGTAGGTAGGATAGTTGAGTAGAGTAGGTTAGGCGTTGGGCGGTAGATAGAGAGGAGCGGATACTGTGTTGGTGTGGCCTGAGGGCTTGAACATTGGCTCATTACTTCATTGTATTGCTCTATTTGGATGGATTCTCGGTGAAATTGTGCTCTTTGCTTGTACACGACTACTTGGACTTCTGTGTGATTTCGCAAACTTGGTTTTCTGTATATCGTTCACTCTCATATTCCTGGCAATTTGGTATTAGAGCTGGTTAGTGATCGCCACTTACCTGACGCTGGCAACATTGTTACTTGGTGCGCTGACGATGCTTCATGTGCAGTAAGGATACTTCGGCGTTGGCTTGATAGAGGGGGGCCCAGGTAGAGGGGCCAGCCGCCGGAAGGCTGTGGCGACATTGTGGGAGTTGTGGCGACAGCGGGTGTATGTATGATGATGAGAGCATGCTGATGTGGCATTGTGGCTGAGGTGGCACTGCATCACGTTGTGGGTGGTACCGAGGCTATTGACCGGTCATCGAAATGCACATCGGCCCAATTGGTGAGAAATTTGTGGTTGGGGCCCTTGGGGGCAGCTATCTCTAGGTACGTTGTTCCCATTCCTTATCTACCCTCTCAATCTCTTCTTACCGTGAGGAAGTGAGTCCAACCTTGAGTGTCCTCTCTTTGGTGAGGAGTTGTGTGCGCTCTATCTTGAGAGACGACATTCTTCTCGGTGGCGCATCTGGCAGAAGAGGGCGGTGCCTCTTCGACCATGGGTCACGATCACTATGCTAACCCATGGGAGTAGTACACGTAGGCCATGCTGCTTTGTCCTTTGAGGTTCTTTGCTGCACTGATAGAAGGGGTGTGCGGACTACGAATGGAGGTCATTTAGTACCCAATGCTTGGCAATCTTTTGTTGAAATGATTTATGAATTCGTTCCAGTCCTAAGCAGACGCTCCCAGACCGTTTATAAACATTTTTTGGTTGGGATTTGAACTGTCCACTGGCTGTGATCGTCATCCTGATTGCGACGTTAAATAATTCCTGAGGATTGTTGGGGGTTGTCCTTAAATTACCTCTTGATCAGCCAAATCAGTCGGACGTAAGGCTCGTTGCACGCAAGGGCAAATAACGGGCAGGCTGGTCATAAGCATACGCCTTGGGCACAGGGTGGGCCGATAATGCACACCTTAGACATCGTCGCTTGATGATGCTCACAGGCATGTTGGATACAGGGGAAGGAGATTCCAATTGAGGACTCGATTACACTATCATACTAACATACCCATTGTGCATACATCTGCTCACATTAGTTTATTTTTACTTCGATTAGTTGGTTGACAGACTGCGGACACCTAATAGACAGCCTAGAGTAGGACTGTAATCTACCATAGTCAGCTCTTCTCAAAGTTTCTTTAAGAGAACTAATCAGGATAGGAGTAGACTATGTGTACAATCTGTGTAGAATGTTGTTGATGTTGCTTGACTGGTAGTCTAGGTAACTCGTCGGACATTAATTTATTTTATTTATTTTTAGAAGCGGTCAGACGTGTAGGTCCAAGGGAGGACACTAGTGCAGACATCGTCTACCCAACTGATGAGCGGATCAGAGGGTGGTGAAGGTACAACTGACGATAGGAGGCAGACACGACGGGATAAAGGAAGGACCCCCGTAGTGTTCCAGTTTCTACTACCAGGGGCTGAGAGAAGGCTAAGGGCCGAAGCAAGGGCCCGTAATCCGTAATCTAGGGACTGCAAGAGAGGCAACAACAGCGGTAGAACGGGCGTTGGCAGCAGCAGCAGCTAGCGCGGTAGCAATGGCTACGTCTTCAGCCACTTCTGCTGTGAACTCAACTGGTTAGCGTATGGGCATGTCGCCCAACTCGACCAGTTCGCAAGTCGTCTCCAGTACGTCAGGAGTTGGCTCCAGTCAAATGACGGGCGTGCAGTCCAGCTCGCCGCCTCCACTCACCCGGGAGCAAATGGAGCTCCAACAAGTAGAAAGGATTCGCTTAAGGCTAGAGGAGGAACTTAAAAAGGTTACTAAAAGAGAGAAAGAGATTAGAGAAAGGAGTGTCAGACTAGAGGGTAGGGAGGCAGACATAGCTGCACTAGAGTGTTTGGATGACTCGACCCTGAACTCTACTGGAAAGATTCTTAAGGCGAACATCCAGTCCATGCATGCGTACATGGACAAAAATTGGACGCCATGCAGGATACCCTGGACCAGATTTTGCAAGCCCTACATAGGCCGAGAATCAGGCAAGCAGCTTTGCCATCGCTGCCATTCTCAACGATGACAGGCCCCTATGTCGCTCATTCCGGACCAACACCAAGCGGTACGTCAACAGCAGCCATGTCTCAGACTGTTGCTTCTTCATCTTCTAGTCGAGCGGTTGGAGCTATACCACAACCGCCACCTGTCTCACCAGTGGGACAACAACAAGCATGGTACCCCAAGACCCCACTGAAACCACCTCCAACCTTCTCAGGAGATAAGAAGGATGAGGCGCTTGACACTTGGTTGAGAACGGTTCCACTGTGGGTCAGGGCTAAGAGGATGCTGGTAGAGGAGGAGGTGATAACTGTTGCATCCTACTTAGAGGGTTCAGCAACTCTCTGCCTTAATGGATTGGTGGCTTCCAAGGGTTTCGGCAAGAACATGGGTGATTGGGCGAAGACGCACACCCTGGAGAGCTTTATGGACTTGGTAGAGGCGTGGTGGCACCACCCTCAGCAGGCGCAGATAGCCACTGATGGGTTATTGGAACTTGATGCTAGGAAGTACAAGTCTGTGCGCGAACTCACCACGTCGTAGAGCGTTTGATTGTCGTCCCAGGCGTGGAGTACAATCCACAGGTCTTGCTGACCATGTTCTTGAGGTGTCTTCCCACAGACATCAAGAACTTGTTAGCCAGCGAGGCTCGCTTGAGTATCACACGTTTGAGACCTTCAGCAAGAAGGCTCTAGACTTAAGAGGCTACGTTGGGTGGTGCTCAGACCCCCCCTACGGACGGGAGAAAGAAGAAAGCTCCACAAGAGTGGAAGAAAAAGGGTAGTCTACTGATGATGCTTGATTCCGACAGGAATCAAACTGAGATCGATGATGTCTCTGACCTTGTGGAGGTTTCAAAGTTAGACGGCGAGGATAGTGTTGAGGGTAGCAACCTCGCCGCAGTAGTTAAGACTAAGGCAGGTGGCTGCGTCAAGGGCGGTCAACAAAAGAGTCAGGGGCAAGCCGCCAACCCAAACAAAATAGTTGCTTGGGTTAGAGCCGGTTTGGATCAAGATGTGTGGCGCCACCGTTGGCAGCGTGGGGCTTGTATAAACTGCGGCGAGTATGGCCATCAGCAGTTTAAATGCAAGAATGCTAAGGTTGTGCAGAAGATCCCGCCTAAGGGTGGGTATCCTTCTTCTGAGTCTAGAGCCTCTACGAGCTCCAATTCGGGAAACACATAGGGCCAGTAGAAGTTGTAGCTGCTTCTAATGTACCCTCCCCGGTCCAAGAGTTGTTCGGAGCTATTGACTCCTTAGTCACCCCACAGACGCATCCAAACCCAACTATACTCTGTACTTTGGATGTGTCTGAAGCCTTAGAGGACTTTCAAGGTGAGTGGTCGGCAAGGGACCCTCGTGAGTCCTGTGTGGCACTAAGTCGAGGTCCTAGAGGGGAACATTTCGTTGTGGAAGTCGGTGTGGATGGCTGCAAGTGCGGTGCCTTCATAGACATTGGCTAAACTTCATAAGTCGTGACTGTGTTGAGAGGCTGCACCTAAAGGACCGGGTGCAGAGCCTTAGTAGACCGGTGCATCTGCTTTGGCCAACAAAGAGCGCATGATGGTGGAGGACTACATGAAGGACGTGGTGTGCACTTTTTCCTACCTAGGAGGAGAACTAAAGCATAGAATATCATTCCTGGTGAGCGACGATTTACCTTTCAATATGTTGTTAGGAATGTATTACCTTGAGGTTGCCAAGCCCCAGTTTGACTGGGACAAGAAGGTGCTGAAGCAGAGTTGCCTAACGGCAGGACCGTTAGACTGGCTAAGTACAAAGCCAATAGGTTAATTAACTCCTATGGGTGCTTATGCGCACCTGCGTTCTGTAACTATTACAAACAGAACCAAGAGGAAGGTATGTACCTAGTCTCTGTCTCTGAGAAAGGGGAGGCCGTTAAAACACCCCCAGAGATAGAGAACATCATCACTAAGTACTCTGATCTGTTCGAGGAGCCTACAGGAGTCATAGACAGGGAGGTTGTCCATGCCATAGAAATAATCCCAGGTAGCAAGACACCTAAAGGTGAATCTATAGGATGGCTCCAGCCGAGTTGGACGAGCTTCGGCAACAACTGAAAGAGCTTACAGAGAAGGGTTGGATATGGCCTAGCATCTCCCCCTTTGGCTCCCCAAAGGGGGAACACTAAGGATGTGCATTGATTACAGAGGCCTCAATGCTATCACTGTTAAGAACGCAGAGCCTCTACCACGCATCGACGACCTATTGAATAGGGTGCAGGGATGTAAGTACTAGACTAAGATAGACTTAAAATTGGACTACCATCAAATTGCTATAAGACCAGACGACCAGCACAAAAACCGTATTCCAGACCAAGTACGGTCTGTATGAGTTTGTGGTGATGCCCTTTGGCCTTTGCAATGCGTCGGGTACATTCCAGCACACCATGAATAGGATCTTCCATGACTACTGAGATAAGTTCGTCGGCGTGTACCTCGAGGATATACTTATCTTTAGTAAGACTGTCGAGGAGCATGCTCAACATGTAGACAAGGTACTTTCACTCCTTCGGCAACACAAGTATAAGATAAACGCAGAGAAATGCGAGTTTGGTCGCACTTGAATCTTGTGCTTGGGTCATGAAGTCTCCGCGGATGGGATTAGGCCCGAAGATGCGAAGGTGGCTAGCATACATGACTGGCCACGACCCCAGTCTGTGACTGAGGTCAAATCATTCTTGGGAATGTGTGGTTATTACCGCAATATCGTAAAGAACTATAGCACGACCACATCTCCCTTGACTGATCTAACTCGACTTAATACACCATGGGACTGGACCGACGAGTGTGAGGCAGCTTTCAAGCGTTTAAAACATGCACTCACGCATCATGAGGTTCTCATGGTACCCGACCCACAAAGGCCGTTTGTTGTAACCACTGACGCAAGCCAATATGGCATTGGCGTAGTGCTGGCTCAACAGGAAGGGAAAAAGTTTAGACCGGTCGAGTACAAAGAAGTTGGCAAAGTCCACCTACGAGAGGGAACTCTACGCCCTCTACAAGGCACCTGTCCACTGGAGGCACTATCTGTTGAGAAGGTTCTTGTATTTGAGAACTGACCATCAGACCCTAGAGTGGATCAAGACACAACCAGTTCTCCCCGATGCACTCAAACGCAGGATTGAAGTCATAGATCAATATGATTTCGAACTAGACTATGTGAAGTGAGAGTACAACAAGGTTGCAAATGCATTGTCTCGTAGGGCAGATTACCTAGGTGCGCTGATTTTTGAGTTTGGCCTTTCTGAGGACGTTACTCGATCCTTGGGGGAAGCCTACAAGGAAGACCCCATCAGACATATTTTCGTCATAGTTGATAGGTTCACTAAGTTTGCTAGACTAACTGCCATGTCGACGACCGCCGGGACTGAACATGTCATCAAGTTATTCATCGATAATTAGGTGCGTGACTTTGGACTGCCAAAGACGATCGTTAGTGATAGAGATGTGTGTTTCACAAGTGAGATGTGGAAGAACACTGCTGAATAGATGGGCAGCCAGCTGCAAATGACTTTTGGGAATCATCCCGAAGCCAATGGACAGGCTGAACACATGAACCGGGTGGTGCAGCACCTGCCGAGGCATTACATTAAGCCCAGCCAAGATGACTGGGATGAGAAATTGCCTCTCATCGCCAGTCTGTACAATAACGCAGTACACAGCACCACCAGGGTCACCCCGAATCAGCTGCATCTTTTGTCGAAGCCTAGATCTGCACTAGACTTCCTCCTTCCTGAAAACCGACCTGCTGCAACTCCTGGAACCATTGAATTCGGTGTCCGGTACGAGAAGTTGCTGCAGCAAGCTGTCGAGAACATCAAGAAGTCTTAGGAAGCAATGATTGCTTTTGAGAACAAACATTGCCGATAGTCTACATTTCAGGTAGGGGAACATGTTTGGGTTAAGGCTAGTGAACTGGGACAGGAGTTCGACATCTCTAGGAAACTAATGCCTCAGTATTTCGGTCCCTGGGAAGTCCTTGATGTTGTGGGTGGTGAAATGGATGGTCCCTCGTACGTTATTCGTATCCCTGATCACTTACGCACTTACCCTGTTTTTCACGCCTCAAAGCTCGCTCCTTTCGCTGAGACGGAACAGTTCCCATCACGGAGATCTATGCTGCCCCCATCCATGGATGGCCACGTGGACGTCAACGATATCCTGGAGCACAGAGACATGCCTGTTCCCAAGCCAGCTGGCAGGGGTAGACCGCCTAAACCTGCAAGGGAGTACAGAGTACGGTTCAAGCATCATACGGATCCCAAGGAAGATCGATGGTTTACAAGGCAGGAACTTGTCAAGACAGCTCCTCAGATCGTGGCCGAGTATGAGAAGAAACTGAAGGGGAATGCACCAGCATGAAGCATCTCAGCGGGCTTTCGAAGCTAAGGGGGATGGAATGCGAGGAATGAGCCCTCACGGGGTCCCTATCAGACATACAGAGGCCCCCAGCAAGCCGAGTGCCCGCCCTAAGTGACGGCGGGCCTGAATATTCATCAGAGGCCAAAATTCGACATTTTCATATTTGGGTATTCAGGCTGTTGCAAACCGCCAGTTGGTTGAGCCTCACTAAGCTGCGTCGTACAGTTGGCCCAGGCATTGGCACATACACACGAAGCAGGGCCGATACATCATGAAGTGGCCGCCGGGCTATGCAAAAGCAGTACTGTCAACGCACCTACCCTGGGGTCCTGCACAAATGCAGCAAACGGCCCAAGTCTGGAGACTCAGGCCATGCCCAACTGTAACGGGCCCAGGCCCTCAACTGTAGTCTCGGGCCTGGGCACAGGAACTGAGGCCCAACCGGAAGCTACTGGAAGCTTCCAGCCAGGTCAGCATCCAGGAGGCTGCCACTTCCATATAGGAAGTGAGGCAGCCCAGGCCAGGCATTCTGGCCCGCGCAGGCAATGCAGTCACGCTGCTGCGTTGCTGTATTGGATGCTGCGCTGCGGCCAGTGCGCTTGCGGGCCGCGTTGAGGTGAAGAGGGGCACTGAAGGGCAGCGGTGCGCTTGCAGCCATAGCCGGGCTGCTGGGCTCTAGGGGGTAAGAGGGGGCGATCTGGTGGTCTTCAAGGAAGGAGGCAAGTGTGTGGGTTATCAAGGTCTGATGAGGGTGACGAGATATGTACCTGGTGCATGAAGAGAGGTCGGCTATGGTGTTGATATCATGTACATTGGTCTTCGAGAGTTGAAGTGAGCCTGTTTCGTGAACACAGCTGTAGGTAGGATAGTCGAATAGAGTAGGCTAGGCGCTGGGCGCCAGACAGAGAGGAGCGACTTTGGATACTATGTTGGTGTGGCCTGAGGGCTTGAGCATTGGCTCATTACTTCATTGTATTGCTCTATTTGGATGGATTCTCAATGAAATTGTGCTCTCTGCTTGTACACGACTACTTGGACATCTGTGTGATTTCACAAACTTGGTTTTCTGTATATTGTTCACACTCATATTCCTTGCACTATGGCCTCGCTCCATCATGGGATGCCTCGGGCCGCTCAGGTATATGCTGCTGGTGGCCCGTGACCATATAGGCTGGGAGGCTGCGGCTTCAGAGAGGCATTCCACATTCAGTGTCCGGGGCAGACAACAGAGACCGAGGCCGGTGAAGCGGCCAAGGCAAGAGAGACCGAGGCCGGGACGAGGCACCCTCGCACGACGGTTGGCGCGAAGACTAAGCATCTGGGGTCACATGGTTTTTTATGGAACTTGTTTGACGGACTTCTCATGGCATCGGCCGTTCTTGGTCTTCACGGTGGCGGTTGTTTGATGACCTGAGATTGACCGTGCACCTGCGTTCAGGTGGGATTACCAGGCCTAAATTTTATGCTGTTGCAGGGCCTGTGGCCTCGGTACCACAGGTACTCCATCATGGGATGCCTTGGGCCAGTCAGGTATATGCTGCTGGTCGCCCGTGACCATATAGGCTGGGAGGCTGCTGCTTCAGAGAGGCATTCCACATTCGGGGTCCGGGGCAGACAACAGAGACCGAACCAGTGAAGCGGCCAAGGCAAGAGTTGGATGTGTCTGTCGTCGTTTGTCCCCGTTTGTGGCAGCATGCAAACAGCAGCTGGTGCAGGGGTACAATCTGCTGTGAGGGCAGCACAGACATTCGGGAGTGAGCGAGTGAGTGGAATAGGAGGAGGAAGACTCCAGGTATGGTATAGAGAGATGGAGAATGAATGAGTGGCATGGAGGCTGAGTGTGTGCAGAGAAGAAACTGCTGTATCTGGCTGCAATAGCCACGAGATACATGCTGATCGTAGCTTGTGCATACCAACCATCGCAGATGAGTGCGGGAGAGCATGAGGGGGAGTAATCGAGAAAAGAGAGAAATAGTAAGAGAAGGGAGAGTAATAGAGGGATTGTGTGAGAGTGAAGCCACATTTGCAGGTACTCTTCAAGCTGCGTGCGTGGGATAGAGAGAATGAGAGAGCTGGGTGACCAGCATAATCACACTCATCTGGCCCTAAACGCGCCCTGATAATCACACTCATCTGACCCTGAATGTGCCCTGATACATCTGGCCCTCTCGCTGGGGGGATGATGAAACAGACAGGTGCGTGTGATCTTGGAATTGACAGAGTGAGAGGGCAAGGCTGCGAGAATAAGAGAGACAGTGAGAGAGAGGGAGAGAGAGAGACAGAGAGAGAGAGAGGGAGAGAGAGAGGGAGAGAGAGAGACAGAGAGAGAGAGGGAGAGAGAGAGACAGAGAGAGAGAGAGGGAGAGAGGGAGAGAGAGAGAGACAGAGAGAGAGAGAGGGAGAGAGAGAGAAGAGAGAGAGAGAGGGAGTGCACGCACATGTGCGCTGATGAGAGAAGAATTGAGTGGGAGAGAGAGACGAGCGGGAGTGAGGGCAGAGAAGTGAGGCTGAAGAGTGATAGGGATGAGCCAGTGGGAAAGGGGCTAGAGGCTGCCAAATGCTTCGTCATCTAATTAGTGACTCGCGTAAATGGATTACCGGGTTTTCCACTGTCCCTATCTACGACGGGCACACACAGATCTGGAGAGTGACGTGTTGGCACGTCAGCAGGCTGGAATTTGGAGGTAGAAGCAGATGCATACCCCCTTAACTCACCTTATCAGTGTTGTCACAGTGCGCAGATTTTCATTCTCGCTGCTTTATTACTATTATTAGTGAATAAATCATTGCTCAATGATCAGGGGCGGCTCCAGCCTTCTATAGACCAATGGTGGTGAATCTTCACATGTTCTAGCGACAGATTCGATCCGAGTTTTATGGTGAGTACGAAAGAACAACTGCCAGTTGAAGTCATAAAAAAAAAGCCCCTGGTCATTGCACGTGACGGCTCCACACGCAGCTGCAAAACACACCCACGCTCAAAATCAAGCGGTTTAAAACGAGTGTTTTCCAAATTCCCATCTCGGTAACCCCAACTAGGCAAAAGACAATGTGACCAAGCATTCATGTACTCTGACCAGACAGGTGATCATAAACACTTCGGTGATTATCCCCAATCAGGCTACCGAGCAGATCATGGCCAATGAGGCGGATAATAGCTAACCTGACGTTAGAGCCAGTCCTACGGACTGCACCCATTGGACAGATTATGATCGATCGGGCTATGCAGCCGACCGGGGAGATTACATTTCCGAAAGGGGCCCCTGTCAAGCAGTGAAAGCCAGCAGTCGCTCTGACTGGGTCTTATAGATGGTCGTTGCTGCTGACGAAAATCTTTTTTCCTGAAATTCTATAAAGGCTGCTCTGTCCTGCTCCTATCCAGCAATACTAACAATCTCAAAGGCGGCATGGAAGTCTGGTTTCACCTGCTCAGGAAGCTGGCTCTATGGGTAATCTGGAAAAGGTGTAGCAAGACTATCGAGGGTACTGAGGTGGCAAGGGAAGAAATGTGGGTTCTACTGCTGGGAATGCCTGAAACTGAGATTCGATCCAGATGGAGCGAGGTGACATCAACAACGAAAGTCAGACCAGAAAGATGAACCATCAAGAGACGGGCTTTCATTAGGAACTGGCTTCTACAGGGAAAGATAACAGATTGATTTGGAAGAAATGGCACAGCGCAACTCCAATAAGGACGATGAGCAAACGGAGATTACAATCTCAACAATATAGACAACTCTCATCTTTTCTTGCTTTACACGAATCATCTGGCAGAGTCACAGTAGATTCTGAGAGGAAAAGTGGTAGGGCAAGCGGACAGTGAATCCTCCGGATCTGGAGCAATCAATGCTGGTCAGGGTTCCTTCGGCCAGACGGAAGGAAGCGTGAGTGTTCACCATGTATCTCAATTCTTGACTTGCCGGTGGAAAGGAACCGGACTGACACTCCCCAGAATGGACATGGAGTCAGGACCATAAGGACCTGTTTCAAAAAATATAATAATAATAAAGGCTGCTCTGTTCCGGAATACCTCTTGGGTAACAGTCACCAATTAGTGTTCAAGTTGAGCACTTGGGGTGCGCATGTGACACACACACACACACACACACACACACACACACAGAGAGAGAGAGAGAGAGAGAGAGAGAGAGAGAGAGAGAGAGAGAGAGAGAGAGAGAGAGAGAGGAGGGATGAGACTGAGTGAGGAAGCAGCCACAATTGCGCAAGTAGCTTCAACTGCGGGTGACCCTTGACAAACCACTTCCACCAGATGAATGGGGAAAACGAGATTCATTTCGCACGGATCTCTGTTCCCGAATACCTCTTGGGTAACAGTCACCAATGAATGTTCAAGTTGAGTACTTGGGGTGCGCATGTGCCACAGAGAGAGAGAGAGAGAGAGCGAGAGAGAGAGAGAGAGAGAGAGAGAGAGAGAGAGAGGAAGCAGCCACAATTGTGCAAGTATTGACAAACCTCTTCCAACAGATGAATGGGGAAAATGAGATTCATTTCGCAATCTTGAGATGTTGGTGGGTCAACAGTTATTACTTTTTACTCGAAGACCAATTGAAGATCTGTTTCTATCTGGTGGCCTTGAAAACGGGCAATATGACCGTTGGGATTTCTGATTCGATATCGTTCAGACATCGTCCACACTCATAGCACGATTGTGGTATTTGAATGTTGACGGTTCTTCCCGGTCAGGCTTGGCCCAGAAACCGACAAGAGAAAAGCTTTGGGGAAAAGCTTCGGAGTGATATCGATCTTCAGACTGAATGCCACCATGGCGGCTCATGATTTTTGGAATGGACTTGAAGAACAACTGCAGCTGCTTTCTGATCAATGTGTGAATTTTATTTTAAAAATAAATAAATAAATAAAAAATTGGATCAGTCTTATGAACTCTGAAACCTTCAGATCGAGCTTGGGCCCAGATCTCAGATCTGCAGGCCAGGTCTGCATTTTTTTCTTTTCTTTTCTTTTCTTTTCTTTTCTTTTCTTTTCTTTTCTTTTCTTTTACTGTGTGCAGAAGCGGGCTTCAGGTCCAGCTCATAAGTAGGGTGTGTGACAGGCCAGTCAAAACCACACTCTCTGTCGCGCCGCTGACAACCTCTGAAGCGGGCACGGCAGGTGACAGACGCCACTGCCCAGGCTTCAGCGATGGACAGGGCACCCTCCCCGGATGTCCTCACACCGGTCCCAGACTGTCCCAGTAGGGCAGGTCTTAGGGTCCGTACGTCGGAGTGTCGTAAGTCGGTAGGAGGGGGGTACCGAAGCGTCGCAGACCGATAAAAGTCCGCCGGTACCTGCAGAGATAGTCAAGTCCCAAGTCCAAGTTTGCAGCAGCGTCCCAAGAGAGTCCGGAGACTTCCGGACCAATTTTGGCAAAGCAGAGGCCGCGGGCGACCGGTACGGGTCCGAAGCAGGCACGAGCAGTCAACTGCAAGTATATTTAGCTGCTACAGTGCCAAGTCAAATCGGTTGTTCATTCGTGAAAGTTGTGGAAGCGCTGCAAGCTGCTTGTGCGATATTGCGGCCTGGACAAAGGACGGAGCGCCGGGGAGGAGCAGGCACCCTGACGATGAGAGTCAGCCATAGCTAGTAGTAGAGAAGGAGGAAGACAACGGCCATACCCACCAGGGTTAAGCGACATCGCAGTTGTATTCAGGGTAGATCCTAGGGAGGGAGGGGGAGAGAGAGAGAGAGAGAGAGAGAGAGAGAGAGAGAGAGAGAGAGAGAGAGAGAGAGAGAAGTCAGGCATCAGGAGAGGGGGAGTTGAGTCCATACCTGAGTCGGGATTGCAGTGTTGAGTTGCGGTGGTTGCCACTGGACAGTTGAACTCTCCAATTGTATAATATCATACTTTTGAGTGGAAACATATCTGGCGCTGATTCGTGTGTTATGTCTCCATCGTGGTGTGAACTTTCATGTGACTGCTCTCATCTTGCATGTGCGAAGTGGTTTGATATTGTGAGGTTCATTGCACTATCTTGCCTATCTCTACCCCTGTCCATTCCCCTCCTCCTTCTGGCCTGCTCCGGACCCAGGGTCTGTGACGGCTGGGCCGGAACAGTGTCTGCAGGTCTTGTGGGGGACGTGACCCAAAACCAGCTTCTTCAGTCAGCTTTTATTGCTTGCAATTTATTACTCAATGGCATGATCTGAGAAAGCCATTCGTTGAAAATGTCTGAGAATTGCTCATCACTGGGGATGCCTGGCTCCGGAGAGAACAATCTCATGAAGAGTAATTATTAGAGCGGATATCCCAAATGGGTTGCGGTCATTGAATTGCTCCTGATGTCAGAAAATTGAAGTTTTCTCTGACTTCTCAAGCTTTTTGTTGGCAATCGTCTGTGGCCGATTGCTGTGTGCCCGTTGTGGGGTGTGATCACCTGATATGAGGTCTTTTTTTTCATTCTTGTTCATGCACTTGGGTGTTTCGGGCCCACTTTTGGGACTACAGGCTATAAGGTGGCTGGCATTTCCTGTCTGCCATTGGGTTGTTCTTGTTGTCCATGAGGCAATTGATCCGAACTGCTTGGGTGTTGGCGGATTCCTGGTTGTATTATCACGTGTGTCCTGTGTGCATTCTTCTCTATTTTAACCAGGGATAGCAAGCCCACTGAAGCCTATGAATTCTTCAGGCTCGTCGGGGTATTTCACCGGTGCATCCGGCATGCGACGGGTAATCTCTTCGGTAGACATCTTTCCGTTTCCAACCAGAGACGGGTCAAATCTTCCACTGCGGGTGTCCGCTGAAATTCCCGGAGTAGTGGCATCATCATCTCCTGCTAGGGAGATGTTGCAACGCCAAGGGCCTGGGTCTGTGCCATCATTCAATTTTGGAGGGCAGTTTATCAATGCAGGGGCCATGTTGCCAGCTGGGTCATCATTTTCGCTTGGACCGGGAGAGAGGGATGATCCACAGGACATTCGGGAATCACCTTGGTTTCGGTGGTGCTGCAAATCTTTCAGAAAGGCGAAACTATATGGGGATGAAACGGATGCCTCCACAAATATCGAGAAAAACGAAGTGGATGCACAGCAGTTTATCAAGGAATGGAGTAATCCTATGTGTGCAAGTAAGTAACTACTCTGTAAGTCTTATCTTTCATGAGTTTCTGAATTCCCTGCCGTCAAAAGAAGGGGCTGAGGAGGCGGAGAAGCCTCTGACCTTGTCAACTCAGTTTGAGATCGGAAATTGTAGTCACTGTGGACCAGAACACATTTGGAATCCAAAATTTCTGGACCATCCTCACACCTGGATCTGATTCAAACCAAGGGGAACACTTTTTTTATTTTGTGTTTGTTCCCTACTCAAGTATGGTTAGCGTTTATCCTCAACCAGAAGTTGTTTGTAGTGGAATTCTACACGTCTTCTTTTTTGAGGAGGGGATGCTTCTGAAAGTTTCTTGAAGAAATGAATATTTGGAAACCATTTTCGGGAAAATCTCAGCCAAGATTGGTAAACACCTATGTTACCTGATTGGCTCGGCTGGGCCCGCCCGGCCGGGCAACCTGGGCTAACCTGTCCGTGTACCCAACCGCCCGGGGCACCTGGGCAGATCTAAAATGGTGTTCTTTTTTTATTATTTTTTTCTCCTAACCAATTGTGAGGCTTGTTTGCGCTCACAGACTCTACCGGTGTGCTGCTTTTTTTTCTTCACATGTTGATGTTTGCCTGGAGGGAGTAGTCCCGCTGGCAAAGAGGATTGCACTAAGAGCAGGAATCTGGATGTGTTTTGTGTGAAGCTGCGGAAATGCAGTTCAATCGCGATCTTCTGCACCTCTCCCCAAACACGTCCAGATTCAGCCCTTAAATCCAAACCTCTCTGCTAGTGGGACTGCGCCCCTACCATCTTAACCCGAAAACAAGGTATGTACCTTGTATTCAAGTTATGTCCGAAAAACGGGTCCTGAGAAATTGCTGCTAAAGTTTTGAAAAGGAGGTACCATCGAATAAAAGGTACGTACCTTGTATTCGTGGTGTCACTGGTGTGCCTTGTCTGTTGCGAATAGAAGGTACCTGCAGGCTCTGAAGTCTACTTCGCGTGAGCTCTAGAATTTCACGCAGTCCACGCTGCAGCCCCATCCTGGTAGCAGTCAACGCGCGTCATGTTCGCCTGTGCAAGTAGGGGACTTGCAGTCGCACCAGGTAGAGACCCGGTCCATATACTTGCTGTTCATTTATCCCGTCCTTATCTAGACTAAAAGTAGTCCCAAATACAGGCGATTGCATGTGAGCCAGCGCGTTGCCTGCTGAGCTTCTGCCAGATTGTCATCGCATCCGTGGGAATAAGGGAGAGGTAGTGGGCTACTTTTTTTTGCCTTTTCTTTTTTTTTAACGTAGCGAGCTACTTACGGGAAGCTGTTTCAAACAGTTACACCAAGTGAGAGTTGTATTCTATTCCTGATATTATTTCTAGTATTTACTATTTTTCTCTTTCTTTTTTCCCTTGCCTAAGTTGCCTTAGGAAAGTTGCACTCTAAAACTCGTTTCGGGTTGAGACGGTAGTGTGTGTGTGTGTGTGTGTGTGTGTGTGAGTGTGTGTGTGAGTGAGTGTGTGTGTGTGTGTGTGTGTGTGTGTGGTCATATTCGCTATGCACAACTCCACAACAAAAAGCATGACTGCACCAGACTGTTTCGTTGGACTTTCACCGACTCAGCAGGAGGTTGAACCCCAACAGTCTGCCCAGTATAAATTTGATTGATGGACAAGGACTCGCCACGTCGGCCGAAGTTAGCGATACCCCTGAGAAAAGTGGTTGACTTCAATCACATCAGCCTTGCAATCCTAGCAGGCTGCTGGTCCAAACCCCTCGCAAAAATGGCAGCAAGTCTGAGAAACTAATTTGACACAGTCATAAAACCTACTCGTCACAACCACTCAGCCATGGATATCCAATGGCACGGCCACTAGTACGGTCCCGACCCTAGCCGCACCGGTCCGCCTGAACGGAGAGCTTAGCAAGGCCGTGTGTGTGTCGTCATATTCACTATCTACAACTCCACAAAGAAAAGCATGAATGTGCCAGAGTGTTCCGCCGGACTATCACCAACTCATCAGTTGGTTGAACACCGACAGTCTGCCCAGGATGCATTGACTGATGGGTAAAGGACTCACCACGTTGCCCAGAGTTAGCAATACCCCTGAGAAGCCCTGCAATCCTAGCAGACTGTCGGTCCGGTGTGTGTGTGTGTGTGTGTGTGTGTGTGTGTGTGTGTGTGTGTGTGTTTGTGTGTGTGTGTGTGTGTGTGTGTGTGAGAGAGAGAGAGAGAGAGCACAAAGAAAGATATGCATGGGTGAGCTAGTGAAAGCGTCCAGATTCAAGAATAGTCGTATGGGATAAACTCCAATAGAACCGTCTGGCACAGTCACACATTTTCTGTGGAGTTGTGTATAGCGAACATGGCAACTGCAATATCCCGCCTGATATGCCTGAAGTGGCCCTCAGGCCACACGCAGGTCGCGACCCCGGTCTGAGGCCGCAAAGGCCAAGGGGAAAAATTCTCTTGTTGACCCAGGGCCTGTGCGCCTGACTGTTGACTTTGGTCAACTGCCCAGCGGGCCAGAGTCAAAGTCTGTATGTACCCAGCCCAGGCCGCTGGTCAGACTCACACACTTGTTTGTATGCAGGTACAAAGACAGCATCAGGACCAAGTGAAAGTCTGCAACTGTACACAATCCAGGCCCTCGGCTGTGAGTCAATCTGGGCCACTTTCGGTGGGAGACCTGAGGCAGGTCAACACGGTCAATCACTACATAAGACCCTGCCTCCAGGGGGTCAACATTCAGTCTTTCTATGCTGCCTTGACGCTAGCTGGACGCTGGCTTGATGCTGGCTTGACGCTGGCTGTGTGCTGGCACTGTGGACAATGACGTAAGACTGAGGCAGCATGCTGGCGCCTTCGCTGCTGAGCGCCAGCCTCTGCTGATGTGGTGCATGCCACCTGTCTTCATTGCTGATGTGGTGCATGCCACCTGTCTTCATCGCTGATGTGGCATTGGCCACGCTGTCTACATTGGGTGACTGGACGCGACAAAGAGGGAGATCGGAATTTGTGGATGATTGAGGAGGATCGGGATACTTACCTGAGGTTGATGTCGATACTGTTCGCTGTTGATTGTCTCGAACGTCTTCACGAGAGGACTGTGCCACGTGGCACTTCAGTGTGATAAGGATTTGTCAGGCTCGTTACTGGATACTATTTTGCTGACTTGGAGGCGAGGGGAAGCCCGGAGAAGGAGCGGGAAATGTTGGGCTACTCTCTGTGTGGTCATTGATGATTACTATCTCCTCCACCTTCTAATCTGTGTATTCCCCCTCCACTCTCTTCGTCAACTGGAAATGAGACATTGTATTTGAGATCACATTCATGATTATTGGGGACATTGTTCACAGTTGAGTTACTTTGTATTTCGACATCTGGCGAGTATCTTACAGACTGGGTTCATTACAATTTGGTATTGGAGCTTACCTTCTTCGTCGCAATCTGCTGTTAGGTGCCACGTGGCACCCAGGTAAGTGGGAGGTGCTGCACGTGTAAGGGATGAAACGCGTTTATAAACGCGCACGATTAATATCACAAGTCTAGACATTGAGTGCCACACGTGCGTGCAGCCCCCCTTGAAGATGATGACGTGGACACTTTGAAGAGGAAGACGGCGACATTGCTTTCCGTGGCGCTTTGTTGCTTATGTGGCATTGAGATACCGGCGAGAGTATCGTTGGCAGCAGGCTGACGTGGAGCTGGTAGATGAGAGAGAGAGAGAGAGAGAGAGAGACAGTGGATATTGGGACAGCTGATGTGGTGCGCTGCCTACGTGGCATGGCGCAGGGTTTCTGACATGGCATCCTACTATTGGCAGGGCATCGTCTGACGTGGCACACACCTGTATTGCGACTTACCTGCTGATGTGGCGCTCCACACTTCAGCAGTGTTCCTGCGATCTGACGTGGCGTACCAGTGTTGGATGAGTTGGCAGTCCAGGCATTGTTGTGTTACGATCCTGGTCATTCCCAAAGTGCAAATTCACAATGAAAGACAACGCCACCCAATTGCGAAAGAAATGAAAGCACTTGCAAAGAGATAGAGACCAGAGAAGAGGGAAAGAAGAAGAAGAAGATGTACACCAGCAAGACCAATGACAAATCCTCCCTTCTCTCTCCACCTTCCTCCTCCTCCTTAACCTCTCCAATCTTATTTTTCTTCCCAGTAATAATAATAACAATGAGTGGATGAACCAGAATCAATATCCGAAGTTCCCTCTTACTGCTGACTCAACAACAACAACAACAACAAGTCCACCATAGCTATGGCTTCCCTCCTTCTTCCTCCTCTCACATGCCTAGGCTATGGCGGACTACYGAGGGCCCTGCCCTCCTGTCCAAAGGACAACCCAAAGCAGCTATGGCGCTGCACTCCTGTCCAAAGGACAACCCAAAGCAGCTATGCCGCTGCTGACTAAGCCGCCATGCCTGACTCTGCCTCGAGCTTCCTTGGTGTGGCACTACCCCAACTGGGGCCTTCCAGATGCAGCGCCCAACAAGGTGATGAAGATGGTGTCCACCATAGCCAGGTAGGTGCCTCGCCACTCTCCTCCTTCGCTCCCTTCTTCCTCCTCCTCAGGCTGGGCTGCTCGCCATAGCCAGGCTGAGCGCCCAGCTGCCCTTCACCTCCAGACAGCGTTGTACCAGCCCAGCGCTTCGCTCAGCAGCATGTCGCCAATCCTTGCATACCACAAATGAGGAGGAACTAGTTGCTCCTCCGGAAGATATAGCGGCCTACTGGCCTCTTGGGCGGTGACTTCCAAGGCCGAGCGGCCTCCCATCAACCGGTGCCTCCTCCCTTTCGGAAGGAAACATCATTGCAGGCTCTGCTATCATCCGGACAGGCCCTAGACCCGGGCTACTGGGACTGGTACCGGCCTACCTCTATCCTACCGCTATTGGGCCTCTAAAAATGTCAACTTTTTGTCTTCTTCTGCTCGGCCTCCAGTACCTGACACTCCTACCACTACTTGAGTGGTACCGGCCTACCTGCTACTTGAGTGTTTTTCCCGCTGCAACCCTCAAAGTCATGGGCGCAGTTAAGTACCGGCCCTGCGGGGCGTTTCAACCAACAAATACCCTTGCAGGTCACACACACACTCAGCCGACAAGCACTCAGACAGGCATGTAAACCAGCAGGCACACACACACACACAGACATGGAAACCACCAGAATGCGGGAATCTCAACAAGGCATCCATTCCAACGGCAAATCCAGAAATCAGCAGTGTTCTCAGTCTGTGTTTTGGCAGGTCATTACACTACCCCCCTCTCAAGAGCGAGGTCCCTTCGAGCGAGTAACTCATTCAGAGTCGGCACAAAATGCATCATAGGTGTAGATCAGAAAGAGAGATTTAGTAGGACCGTGAGGAGTGAGTTTTGCAGAAAACTTAGCTTTCTGTCCATTAGCGATCTGTCGTTCATAAGCGTTAACAACACGTGGAGCATTCTTTAGCAACTCTTTTCGGTCGATCCAGAAAAATTCGTTCAATGGGTGATAGAGGAAGTGAACCTTGTACTGTCTGTTCCTCCCTTTTCCTTCATGGGAAACAATTTTGTCTATCTCATGACCGTCGTCGATAGGACGAGGTATCATAGGATCTCGGAAGGGAAAAGTCTCGTCATCGATATGTGGAAACAGTTTGGACGCGTGAAAGACCGGATATGTGCGCAGATGAGGAGGCACGTCAATCACATATGAAGGACCAAAATCATCCCCAATCACCTTTAGAACCTGCCAAGGGCCATAGTACAATGGAAGAAGCTTTCGTGATACACCCTGTTCGTCAGAAAACTCGGACATTTTGACCCAGACATAACTCCCTACTTTGAAGTTCCCTTCTTTGCACGACTTGTTAGAATGTTTGATTATGGCATGCTGACGCTCATTGCTGCGATAGCAGCTTTGAGCAGGCGTGCATACTTGGCATTGTAGCCAGGCATGCCGAGCGTCAGACCAGGGGACTGCTCGGGGAACAAATAGGAGAGAGGATTGCGCAGATGTCAACCATACTGCAGTTGATTCGGTGTCACGCTGGTTGCAGAGTGAATGGAGTTGTTGTACAACCCCTCCACTTTGTATAACTCCTTGTCCCACGTGTTCTGATCTGGAACAATTAACGCACGCAGTAATTGAATGACAATCTGGTTGATTTCCTCAGCCAATCCATTGGCTTCGGGGTGTCGACCAGAAGTCTTGTTGAGTTAATGTTGAAGATCTGCGAAGTGAAGTCCTTCCAATCAGCACTAATAAACCTGGTGTCCCGATGACTCACAATCTTCGATCACAAGCTCAGTTGGTGCATGACGAGGTAGAGGAATCAAATTCATAAATTTGGAAAAACTATGTCGAGCGCATCAGTCCGGCACCGCACAAAACGGGGCGGGACTCTCCCGGCCGCGTCACGTAGGAGTTGGTCTTATCCTCGTTGTGAATACATAATGGAGCTTCCGCAAGCCGCTCCGGCCGAGTGTGCAAGCCATACCTCTTGCGAGCCCCTACGACAGGATAGGACCTACGCGAGGCACGACTTACCTCCACCTTGCGGGAGCTATCACCTCCCTTCGGTGGGCGTATCCCCGTCGAGCTACCAGTCCATAGTACGAAAGCTAATCAGGCACAATCGCAGAGGTGGACCAGCCGAGGGCGTTTCTCGTACGCTGTAGCATAGGGGGTACGCGCGGTAATACGCCTCTATTGGACCCGCACGCGAACCGACATCTTGGGGGGTTGAGGTTCCAAGCGTGACTCGTCGTCGGTCGACTAGGACGCATCCCACACACCACGCGTACTCCACTCTAAAGAACATAAAAATAAACACACACACGCATATACATACATATATAGAACAACACGGAACAAACAACGCAACAACACTCCTAGTCCCTTTAGTAGCCATCCCATAACTCTCCGATGCGGATGTAGGACAGGCGTCGCGCGCGAGACTTAGTATAAAACCGCGCGGGCGCAGGGTCTTCCCATGTCGACTAGCAATGCATGAATACGCAAGCAGTCGTGATGATGGCGTACTATGTAGTGCCCATAATCAAGCGGTCCTTCGTGGATCGAGTACTGCTTATGACACTCAAGTGTCACTCTCGAAGTATCGTGAGGGTCTATTCCCTCACGATATTGCACGGCTGAAGGAATAGCCGTGCGGTCGTTGCGGCACCTTCGGCCTTTAGGCTTAGTGTCTCGGCAGGCAGGGCAAATAGGCTCTGTGCGGGGGAGATCCCTTCCATACAGAGTCTAGGACCTAGGACGTCCTGGACAAGAACCTTGAATACAGGCCCAGGACCAATGTCTGACTAAGAAATCTTTAAGAAGCATACAACAAATAGAGGTTTTTTTTTCCCTTTCTCAGTCCCAACCCCAATTAAACCCTTAAGCGTAGGCCCCTCAGGCCACGCGAACACCCAACATAGGTACATACGTATATATATGTAAAGGGGAACAAGTATGTGGCGATCACTTCTCACAATCACAGTGGGACTCCTCACAGCCATATATATGTGTGTGATCGCAGACAGTCAAATCCAAAATCCGAACCACAGAACATACCTGCAATCACATCAAGAGTCAACCAAAAGTCCACGCACTACACGGAGTGAACTTCAACCAACCTCTATACTCATACCCCTCGCTTTAGCCATGCAAGCCCCAACCCTTGTCCAACCAACCATAATTAAATACTCAGTACCTTTGGTAAATGGCCATTCAATAAAAGTCCGGGTGAAAACCTTAATAAAACAGAAAAAATCACCTAGGCTAAATCTAGTCGTAGACCGACGAATCGGCAACCGACCTGTTATCAGTGATAACAGAAGGGGATCCTTGTAGGATCAAGCTGAATCTAGTCTTGATTTCGAATCAAACGTTCAAGAGGACCTGTAACATAAGACAGGTCAATCCCAAGCTAAATCTATGAGTCCAAATCGAGAATAATCTCCATAATCACGACCTCAGCAAAAATTTTATTCTACTTAACTAATCCTGAGTCTACCTCTAAGTCAGTATTTAATGAAAAGGTAGACCTTTGACATAATCTCCTTTATACAAAGTGGATTGTCAGACCTACCACCTGTCATAATATAATCTAACTCCTCTAAACTAAGAAAATTTCGGCAATGCTTTCCGTAGGAAAAGTGTCTTTCCATAATTTATAATAACCCAAAATTCAAACTTTAATTATGGAAAGTCAAAATTTGTCTAACTCCCTGAATTAGTAAAACTTTGGGCAACATCTCCTTTAGAAAGGCGGACTTCCCAGATTTATACTAAGTCAGATAAAAAAGCAGAGGTTAGACTTGAGTTCGACTTCAAGACAAAGTTCAACTGTCCCCTTAGATTTGTAGAAATTTCGGCAGCGCTTCCCGTAGAAAAAGTGTTATTCCAAGATTTATACAAAGCTAAGTTCAGAATAAAAGATGTCTGTGACTTCTCAAGGTCCAATTTCGTCAAACTCCCTGAATTAGCAAAAATTTGGGCAGCAGGCCTTTAGGCTAAGATCAAGTGTAGTATCTGTTCTGATTAGTTTAATATCTGATCCGTCGTCCATCGGACCACAAAAAAAAAAAAAAAAAAAAAAAAGGAGGCTTTCCATATTTTTTCTAAGCCAGAAAGTCAAAAAAACTGGATCCTGAAAAAGACTAAATCTGACTAACTCCTTGGTTTTGTAGAAATTTCAGCAGCGCTTTCCGTAGAGAAAGTGGCTTACCAAGATTTATACAATACCAAGTATAATAAATGATCCTAGAAAATGCAGAAAGTGACCTCAAGTATAATAAATGATCCCAGAAAATGCAGAAATTGACCTAAGTAAAAATAAATTTAGCTAAAAAAATGTTGGAATTGAAACTAACTCCTATGGCTTTAGCACGTGGCGAGCAACTAAAGCAACTACCTATCAAACTGAAACTCAGACTAAGCAGTAGTCGCACTCAATCACATGCAGGCCAAACCATAAAGGTAAGTACTCTCACCATCCCAAAGTCAATTTATCAAACAATAGTCCATAGTATCTCAATGATTTATCCCTTTATACCCAGCTTACATAGGGCGTAAAGCTAGACCACCCAAACTTATGGAACATGTCTAGCTCAGCCATGGAGTATACACAAACACAGGGCATAACAATTTTTCTCTTCTTTGGCCATATTACTAGGCCACCCTAGTTGCCCTGAACTGTTTAAGTATCCCAACTTTATATAATTATTTGCACTGAGTCTTTTGAGGTAGCATATAACTGAACCGATCATCTTTAGCTCAAGATTTAGTCTGTCCCGTCGTACCACAAGTTTATTCGCAATTAGTACTCTCTTCAATTGGTGATAAGCTATAGTCAGACAACCCAAACTTATGGAACCCTGTCTGACCAGCATGTTCATAAGTAGGATAGTAATAAAGCGTAGTCAAGTTATAGCCTTCAGGTTCCAGCATGTGCGTGGCGCTGGACCAAGTCCACCCAAACTTATGGAACATGTCTTGGCCCTCAGCGTGGTTCATTTCTCTTAAAACCAAAGCAGGAAGAGGCTGAGCCACCCAAACTTATGGAACATGCTCATACCTCCTCGTTCAGGAACTAAAGAAACTGAAAGAAACCCATATTAAACAAGGCGACCAAGTCACCCAAACTTATGGAACATGCTTGGTCCCTAAAAGTCATTCACATTCAGCCCTCACAAATCAGAGCAACCAGACCACCCAAACTTATGGAACATGTCTGGTTCTCCAGGCAATTCAAAATAAACATAGCACTGGGCCTCCCCAAACTTATGGAGACTTGCCCAGCCTTTGGTTGACCCAGTCAGACACAAGCAGTACAACTTCCTCCCATCCTTCTCCCAGATGCAATCCTACAATCTGCTTTCAGTCAAACAGTAAAATTGAAACTGATATTGCTCATACATTCCTTTATTTAATCTGGTTTGTGTCCTGAAAGTCAAACTAACAAGTCAAAGTAGGGATGCACATAGTATACTCGGTCAAAACATAGCAAGGGGTGCAGTTAGGGTTATAACTGGGTTTATAGAGGGGGAGCAATGGTTACCTTTCCCTGCCTCCAAAACTCCTCCTGAGTTCCAGCAGAGCTCCCGCAATTGGTGGGCTGACTCCCCACAAAGTCTTGTTGCACTCCTACGGGTTGCAATCCCGCCCGCCATCTTTCTCTCTGAACAAGACTAGACTTAGAGTAAGAAAGGCAGAAGGAGGGGTTTGAGACGGTCGAGATACAAGAGGGGGACAACTCAACTCCCAGGAGAGGGCGTTGTTATCTTCACACGCCTGAGGGCCCCGCAATGATGGCCAAAATACGTTGTAGTATGGTCAACTGAAGCCGAAATGTCAACCGTCGGCTCTCTAATAACCTTCCAGACCCGTAGCAACACCTTTACTCTCGAACTCAAACGATCAGTACTCCAGTAGCTTCGGCCAGCAGATAGATCTACAACGATGTGTAGTCTGTGCAGGTGGTCTGCCGCAACTTTGCTCACCGAACTGGGCACTGCAGCGGTCAGCTGGTAAGCCCCCAGGCCTCTACAGTAAGTCTCCCTCCCCTTTTTCTCAGCTGCATCAGTCTAATAACGACCACGATTCGACTGAGCAGTATTTTAAATAGTAACAGGGAACTTGAGCTGGAGTCCCTAACGATAAAAAGCAACAAGCGCAACGCTGTCCAGGAGCAGGAATGCGCCCAGGCTACTACCATACAGCTATTGGAAACTCACGAACTGACAATGCATCGCGCTGATATCGACAGCAACATCCGAAGTGTACGAAGGTGCCGACCACATAGACCCTTGCCACATCAGGTACGTATCCTTACAACACCATCCCTCTCGCTCAACTCCCATTTTCCTGGCTGTCCTCGATCCTCACTTCAGTCTTTCTCTCCCGTTCTGTCCATCCTCCCTCTCTTGGTCGCAGAAGAACCGAGGAAGGAGGTGAATCCGGTCGCGAAGGTATCCCAAATTCGGCCACAACAGGTGAGTACTTAGCACAAGGCGACTGTGCGGGCTGAATAGCCGAGAGTGAGGCGAGCTTCTCCCTTCTATCCGCGAGGCGTGCCAAACGAGTCCCCCACTAAACTATGGCAATACACATTGTCACTTTTGAAAGCTCAGTGTGCCTCCAACCTCGCTACTACCAACGATAGGACGAGCAAAAATGGGATGAATCCTCTCCTAGAACATGTGTGGATGTGTCTGGCTTCTCCCTGAGGTAAGTAATCACTCGTTCTAGTTTTTCGGACCTCTCGTATGTGCCTCTACGTCTTCAACCCCCATTATCTCACGGCCCGCCTCTTTCACGCACACAAGGTATGTTTGACCATACCATCTACCTTTGCCTCCACTCACTCCCGTTCTCCCTAGCGCACCTCAAGGCTCGTTTTAGCGTCGAACTCAAGGTCTAAGGCGGAATCCAAGTTCGCAAGCCAGTTCGAAAAATCGATACTCAGCCTATCTGCTATCGTCGGGAATCGGGCAAGTCTGCCAGTGCTTCTCTATTCACTATCTCCTACTTAACACACTTTCTTATTTAGATCCTAATCTATTAACTATTCGCTAAAATTGACCTCGATTCTAGATTTGCCGGTCATTAAGATCTCTACTTTATTTTTCCCTTTATCAATCCTGTCGCGGCTTAGTATTCTCAATTTTTTTTCCTCTCCCGCTACCTACATTTCGCCATAGCTTCGTGCACCAGCTATCTTCTCTATCTTCTATCCTACTTACCCTCTTCTAGAACTGATATCGCCTTCCGCTTCGCCCGGGGGAAAAAAAACAGGTGATGATTCCTCCCTCACCCTGTTCCGTGAAGGGCTCGACCACGCGACCACTTTCCTTCCCTCCATTGTGTCCCTAACCATTTCTTCTTTATCCAACACTCACCCGACGCAAAATCGCGTTGTGGTTCATCCCCTCTATACTCCGATCTGCCCGACGACCAATCCTCTACTACAGCGGGCACGCGCCTATACTCACGGTAGCACTAAATCTGCAACCCTTCCTCCTAACCTGACTTCGTCATATGATTCGCCTCATTAAAAAAACCTATGTCCAACATCTTCCTTCCTCGTTCTCCAGCCATAGTCGTCTCCCCGCGCACTAACTTTCTTATCTAACTCTAATTTTACTAACCTTCGACTAGATCTGACCTTGCCATTAGGTTCGCCCGTGCTCAAGACCTCGGGACTGTCTTTTGCTCTAGATCGCAATTATGTGAAAGGAATTCGCATTAGTTGTTTATATTGAAACAATGGTGCAGAGATTGTTAAGATTGAATGCAAAAAATATGGTCAAACATCTTTGCATGTGTTCTCAGATAAAATAGATTATGCGCAGGCACAAGCATCTACTCCTTATGGAATCTTAGGTGTCAAGGTGTGGGTTTCATATTGCAACTGACAGGCTTCGGTAGTGTGATCCGCCTGACCTAGACCTTTGATATGATAGATATCATATCATATATATCCCTTACGGGATTTGAACCCGTGTCTTCGCCATGAAAAAGCGATGTCCTATACCCCTAGACGAAAGGGACGAATGAATGTGCTTGTAGCTCAATTGGATAGAGCACCGAACTACGGATTTGGGGGTTGAGCCTGTCAAAATACACTTGTCTTTGTTTCACTATTTGCTTTACCTTTTATTAACACTTCATATGTATGAAGTTCAACTTTTAGACCCATTCATCAAAAACTTTTTTGGTTACTTGTGGCAAAATTCCTACAACAGAAAGATAAGAGTCAAAACTACTCAGTGCATTCTATCCGGCATAAGCGTCTGGATAATTCGGAATGCGGCGTGGCATGCCCGCAAGACCTAAGAAATGCATAGGAAAGAAAGTCAAATTCACACCAAAGAAAGTAATCCAAAAATGTTTGCGTTCAAGTACGCAAATGATTGGAGAATCATGTATAAATGATATGATTACACGTTGCGCACCAAATTGCAAACAAACCGTGCAAGCAGTCTTATGTCAACAAATGGAACAAAAGTTCAAAACACCTTAAGAAGTATGGATTTGTAAGACGCACTTACAAAGCATATATCCTTCCTATGCTAATAAGAATTATGATCCCGATGGACCACGCAGATATACTTGCATTTTACAATGCAAAAACCCGTGGCATTTTCAACTACTACTACTTTGCGGCTCCCCTGGCGGGCCTGAGTCGTATCATACACTTATTGTGGTCTTCATGTGGTCTTACGTTATCAACTAAATACAATCGAGGAGCGTTAGCGGAATTTCCCAGTTTATGAAAGCTTTAGACGCAAGATATACTTTGTGAGGTGGTTACATGGACGTAGATGATACATTCAGGACCGCTCTCTTTCCATGTCCGTTGGGATGCTAACCGCCAAACCTCAAATTGACGGCCTGGTGGCCTCTCCATCAGTCCCTAAGTGTGGTCAGTACTCGTAACGTTCGGGTTACAAGCTCCTTGATAGAGGCTCGGCGGAGAATGAGTCTCGGGTGTATCCTTCTTCGATATACTTTTTCGTGCGCTTCGCGCCTAACCCAAGAGACTTGATTTTGTGCCTTCCATTTCACGACATTATGATTTTTTGTGCTTCGCACCTGCTGATTAAGCTCCAGTTTAAGTTCTTCAGATAAGAATTGAGTCACCAACCTTTTAATCTCGACAGCATCTGCTCTGGATCCTGCTGTTATGATAATAACAAAATCATCAGCATATCTTACACCTTCTGTTAGGATAATAACAAAATCATCAACATATCTTACATAGAAGAGTCTTTTGAAACCCGGAAACAATGGTAATTGATTATTTGAATTTGTAAAAACGCTATAAATAGAGAAATCGGAAGAAACATAACAAAACAAAAAACTAAAAAAACAGATGGTTAAAACGAGAAAGTAAAGTGAACAAAAAAAAGATAGATTATTTTTTTTGTAGGCTAATGCAACAAATGTGTGTAAACATTCTTTAATAACCACATCGGCAAAAACAGGGTCCGCATCGTATTTAGCTAAATCACTACTCAATTTTTGAGTTTTGAATTGTTTTCGTAATTTGAGAATTCGACTTATTTTCGGTAATCCATCATTACATAATAACACATAAAAACTCAAATAWAATACACATAACCAAAGGAATTGCGTGAAATATGTAAATTAATCTAATTGAGGCATTTGTTTTTGTACTTTTTTGTTGTTGTTTTTTCGTGATTGTTCGCCAATTTCTTTGACTACAATATTCAAAATTTTTGGATTCATTTGTAAGATTGAGAACATTCTCAATTGACTATGAAAAACTTCTCGGCTTTTTCGAAGACTCTTAGGAAGAAAAGCTATATGACCTGCAATTGCTACATCGTAGCCTCCATTTACTGAATTCAAAAAAAAAACTTTTACGCGATTATTGTCACTTCGACGTTATTTGCCTGTAGGTGGTACTATTGGACTTATCTTTTTGCTGGAAATTTTCTTAGTTGCAGATAATGATTGCATTCCAGTATTCCCAACAGAATTGAGTACAACTGTATTTCAATATACTGTTTATGCTTCCAAAATACAAAGTTGGACGAATCTGGATTCAATCCCACCGGGCCATCGTAAATTTTAACTAAGCAGTCGTTGGTTGCTTCGACATCTACCGACTTCGTACCCTTTGGAAATCAATTAAATTATGCATGAGAGAAAGGTCTGGCCAGAGCGAGCAGACTACAGCGATCTATCTATCGATGTAATCCTCCAGAGGCCTGTTTATTTAAATAAATTGTGCCCCCATTTCTATTTTATTTCAATTAACGCACACCATACATAATAAGAAAGATGGTGTTCGCCGACGGGTAAGCACGTAGATGGCGAGCCTAGGCCGAACAGAGATGGGCTGCACAGAGGTCGCTTTCTTTATCAGGTTAACCAGCGTCCAAGCATACCGCTACCGAAAGATAAGGAGGTTTTTCTTATCTTAAGAGAACGATGGTCAACTCTTCTTTAAGCACAGCGTAAGCAAATTCCACTGTGTCAGGCACGCCACAAAGGTTACTCAGGTTGGAGAGCCATGTGATGGGCGACCATCTTGCACGGTTCGGAGAGCACTTGTTACGACTCTTGTCTAGGCTGAGCACTTCGTGCCTTTTACGGCCCTAGTGAGCAATAGAACAAAATCGTTTGTTGCCTTCGCATTTGTTAGTTTCTTGGAGATCCGTCAGCTCTGCGCCTCTTTCTTATTTACAAAGGGCCCAGTCAGTCTCGTATCCAATCTTGGATTCATCTAGACAGTCAGTGGAGAGTGATGTTGCAGGCTTTCACGTGTTCCTTGATTGAGATACGAACACGGTCCGGTCCGGCCAATCGAGTATTAGATTGGAATCTAGATCGTGTTGATTGTTCGAGACCTCACTAAGTGTCGAAACAGAACGGTTTTAGGCTGATCCCCTTAAGGGTCCGCACAGGACAATTCTTACTACGAGATCTTTGAATTCTCCTTGGTATGGTACCACCGTGGAGTGGTCCCATTTCGGCCCATACGTTACAAACCAGTTTCCAACCCCACCTAAAAGAGCATTGAATCAGAAGCAGATCAATGCAAAAGGTGCCTCTGGTCCGGAGTCGCTCACAAATGAGCGAGCTCTATACCTTCGACTGCGGGCAACTTCTTCACTCGCCACCTCCTTTGCTAGATGCACTTTGGCGTGCGACCCGCCCGGGTTCATTCATTCGTTCTCTCCCTCCATTTGCCTCGTCGCCCGTCGTTCTAACCTCAACTTACGGTCCTAGCGCCTGTCGCTTCCTTCCCTCTCGACTAGCTCCGCTTCTATGACACCGTGCCCACCCGACCGGCGCTGCTCTTTCCAACAGTGTTCAACTGCGCAGCGTTCGTTTTCTTGGATAACTACCAGTTCGTGATTCACGACCCCAATCATCTTAAGAGTAATTTATGAGGAAATCGGCTACTAGCGGCCCGACGACCCTTCGCATGTATACCTAGCCTGGCAACTGTCATATGCGCAGCGACAATACTGCTAGCCCCATGACCGTGACTCCGGCCCTGGTTTGTGCCTCCCGCAGGCCAACCTTGATGATGGGGCAGTAGTCATAGAGCCCGAAATTTGTTGGGGAACCCCTGGCAACTCATCTGTCGGATCAATCAGCCCTGAGGCAGATAGTGCCTAGAACGTAATCTTTGGTGATGCGGGTCCTTGGCACGAATCTTGGTGGTAGTAGTAAATACTTGATTGAAAACTTTGATGAGTGAAGTAGGGGAAGGCTCCGTGCGTTTGGTCCTTGCAGTCCACGGCCCGCCCCGGCGCGTGGTCCGCCATCTTTCACGTCCTAACGGGCACGCGCACACGCAAACTACTCACTGGCTTGCATGCTCGTCGAACTCTTCTGTTCCGACGCTGCGTCCGGTCCGAAAGGAATACCAAAACTAAAATAATAATAATAATAATAATAATAAAAGCTAAAAGGAAGAACCGCACGGCGAAGGAAAAATCCCTATAAAACCATGGGGGATAGCCTCTTCGTGCCCTCAACCCCTTGGTTCCCTCTGCGTTGCTCCGATGCTCCAACACCACCGCTTGCCGGTCTCTATCCCTGAACCTTTCTGATGAAAATTCGATGCTGCAACCAATAATGCTAGACCCAAGATTGGGTCTAGTGTTGGCAGACACTTATATAAACCGATACTACGCAACGCGAGGATCTATCGATGCGTTTTCAACATCACACTGTTGTTGATGCCGCCCTTCGCTCTTACGCACGAGTCACCGGTAAGCGCCTCAATCAAAAGGCAAAATTTCCTTAATCTTAGTTTAGTTAGACAAAAAGGCATGGCCGACGATCAACGTCGGTTCCCATAATCATCAAAAAGCGAAAGAAATGGCGCGCGCCTTAAGTCTGCGCGCCCACACACTCTCTACTCTAATCAACCATTCAATCAACGTAAATCACAGACCCAGCCACACCTCGCGCGATACCCTTGTAAGGGTATTCGCACCGGCAACGATCCACAATGACCATGACTTGTGAATATCCTCCCTCGCTCACCTTCCCCATGTCCCTGAAATCGGTAGAGACCGACTTACCGGGCCCATCAGGGATTGGGAGGGGTTTCAGAAGGCCATAAGGCTTATGCCTATGGACCTTGGTTCTTTGACAGACTTTACATTCAACAATAAATTTCTGAGTAGATCCCTGCATTCTCGGCCAATCAAACTGCTGCAAAAAACTTCCATAAGTCTTCTCAAAGCCGAAGTGTCCACTCCGACCATGTGCCAAATCCAAGAAATGAGTCATGCAAGGCGCATGGTTGGGTACACACAAACGATAAAACTTCCCATATCGGCGAAATACAAGACCCTCGCACTCGTGAAAATCAGGCGGACTATTAGGGTCGGCCTTGAGCTTCTCAAGGATGGAGCTAAGGTTCGGATCCTTGGCATTGTGTTCGACCAGATCCTCCTTCAGTTTCCTTCGGAGGTCATACGAGTCCATAAGATCCGAAGTCGGGGTACCACCAGATCGAGGTGGCTCCTGAAGATTAACACAAGATGACTTTCCGAATGAGGTATGAACACTATTGAGTTCATTGTTATGCCTTTCCGATTGACGAATGCATTTGCGACTTTTCAAAGGTTTATGAATGAGTTGTTTAGACAATGGTTGGACCAGTTCGTAGTGGTATATCTCGACTACATTCTCGTGTACAGTAAGACACTAGAAGACCATGAGAAACACCTACGGATGGTACTTCAAAAGTTGCGCGAAGACAACTTTAAACTAAATCCAAAGAAATCTGAGTTTGCTAAGCCTGAGGTACTATACTTAAGACATACAGTAAACGAAGAGGGATTAAGGCCTGGCCTAAGATTGTAACTGGACTCATATCTTTTCTAAAACTTGCTAGTTATTATAGGAAGTTCGTAAGGAACTTCTCTTTGATTCGTAAGTAACTTCTCTTTGATAGTTGCTCCTATGAGAAGACTTCTGAAGAAAAAAAACCTTGGTCATGGGACAAAGATTATGAGTCTTCGTTTAAAAAGTTGAAACATGTACTGACTCACTATCTTGTCTTGAAGATTGTTGAACCGTCTCTCTCTTTCATTGTCACCACTGACGCAAGTCAGTACGAGATTCGGGTTTTGCTACAACAGGACGACGATAAGGGATATCGACCCATAGTGTTTATGTCCAAGAGGCTTCTGTCTGAGAAAGTGGCAAACTCCACTTACGAAAGGGAATTGTATGCCTTGGCTGTTGCACTAAACACAAGGAGGCACTACTTGCTAGGGAGACACTTTACTGTCTATATAGACCATTCTATATTGAAGTGGATCAAAACCCAACCTCGACTCTGTGACAAGTTAGTTAGATGGTACTCTTTCATGGACACATTTGACTTTGAACTGAACACCATTAAAAAAAAGTCTAATGTGGTTGCGGATGCGTTGTCCACGCGTGATGATTTCTTTGGAACAATTGTCTCCTATCTTGATATTGGGAATGAACCGAAAGAGCAAATCCTCAAGGGTTATGCAGATGATCCGATATGGAGCCCTATCATTGGGACCCTACAACGAAACCTTGAACCATTCCCTGAATATCGAATGAGTGACGACTTACTCTTCTTTGTTGATAAGAGTAAAGAAAGACTGTGCATTCCACATAAAGAACCAATTAAGAGTATGGTTATTGGGGAATGTCATGACATTGAAGGACACTTCGGTTTCAAGAAGACGTATGCAAATGTTAGAGAACGCTTTGAATGGAAAGGAATGAAGGAGGATGTGCTAACATGTGTGCGAACGGAACAAGCCCTCTCACGAGAATCGATTGGGACTACTGAGACTACTACCTATTACAGGAGAGTCAGGTGAGTCTATCTCAATGGACTTCATGAGTCTCACTAAGAGTCGAAATGGCAATAGTCAGGTAATGGTCATTGTCGATTGATTCTCAAAGTATGTTATGTTCATTCCTTTGCGTGCTGAAGCTAAGACGAAACTTGTCATCCAAAAGTTCAAGATGCGATGGGTTTCGGAATATGGATTTTCAAAAACACTTGTCTCTGAAAGGAATGTACGGTTCATCAGTCTACTGTGGCAAAAGTTGATGGAAGCCTATGGCACTAGGTTGACCATGTTGTCAGGTAGACGCCCTGAAATGAATGGCTAAACTGAACAGATGAATCGTCTATGTCACCAACTTTTGTGCATGTATGTACGACCCGATCAAATAGATTGGGATGAGAACTTACCTAAGATTGCAAGTGCCTATAATAATAGCATACATACTGTTACAGGGAGAACACCAAATGCACATTGCATAAAAGTTGGAAGCCTCGGTGTCCCATTGATGCTCTAACCCGGGACCAGATTCAAAGGCTACCCCTAGGCACTCGAGAATTCACAGTTTTATATGAAGAAATAAAGAAATTCAAGGAAAATATGCAGAAAGCCCAATTGCAGATGATTGAGCAGGCCAACAAGGATCGTCGGCCATTGCAATTCCAAGAAGGTGATCTTGTATGGGTAAAGTCTAAAGAATTTTCCTTGGAAGAAAACGTGTCTGAGAAACTGTTGCCCAACTACTACGGACCCTAGGAAGTTCTCAAGGTGATTGGGGATGCAGATGAACCCTCTTATAAAATTGACGTACCCCCACACCTCAAGACCTATCCCGTGTTTCACTTGTCTAAACTCATGCCATATGTAGAAGGACATGAATTCCCCAACAGGCCATTTATGTTTCCACCTTCGATGGATGGTGGCTGGGAAGTTGAGAAGATACTGGAACGTGGGTACTTCTCTACAGGTGGCAGAGGAAGACCGTTGAACTAGTTCAAGGTAAAGTTCAAGTCAACCTCCGTCTGAAGCTAGATGGTTTAGTAAGAAAGGACAATTACCTACTGCTCCTAATATTATTGCTGCATATGATCGTAGACTAAAAGGAAGTCAATGTATTTCTACGATGAAACTCAAAACTTGGGCCGGCAGGAATGCAATAACCCACTTCAATATGCCTGATTGACTGTCTAAGGGGCCACCCGTAGGTTCGACGTCGGCCCTAGGCCGCATTGTCAAGAGCGAGGATCCCAAATGTTGAGTTCAGGGGCCCTGCGCCCGACAATTGACCGAAAGTCAACTGTACGAGCTCTCCAATCAAAGTCTGCATGAACCCAACCCAACCTGCCAGTCAGACACACTTGTTTGTATGCAGGTACCCCGACCGCATCCGGACCAAGTGGAAGTCTGTAACTGTACGAGATCCAGGCCGTAGGTTGTGAGTCAATTTGAGCCACCGTGGGTGGGAGACAAGAGGCAGGTCAACCTCGTCAACACTACTAAAGGCCCCTGCCTCCGGGAGTCAACATGCAGTCTTGCCTTGCTGGCTTGACGCTGGCTGGACACCGGCTTGACGCTGGCACCGTGCGATGATGACGCGAGACTGCTGCACGTGTGCTGGCACCTTTTTGCTTTGGCGCCAGCTGTCTTGGTGCTTGCTGACGTGGCGCATGCCACGCTGTCTTCGACGATGCTAACGTGGCATTTGCCACACTGTCTTCATTGCTGAGTTGGACGCGACAAGGAGGGAGATCGGGATCTGTGGATTGATTGAGAGAGAGGATACTTGTTGCTGATGTCGGCATTGCTCGTTGTTGAGATGCCTTCATGGGAGAACTGTGCTACGTGGCACTATGATGTGATCAGGCCCTGTCAGGCTCGTTGCTTGAACACTGTTTGCTAACATGGAGGCGAGGGGAGGCCTGAAGAAGGAGAGGGAATCGAGGGGCTACTATCTTTGTGGTCATTGATGGGTATTTACTCTTCCACCCAAGTCTATTCTCCCCCACGTCTTCTTCTTCCACTGGTTACGAGATATTGTATCACGGATCACATTTCATGATTATTGGAGACATTATTCAATGCTGAGTTATCTTGTACTTCGACACTTGAAGAGCGTTCCTCCAGACTGGGCTCATTGCACAGCAATCCGCTTTGCAGTAGTAACCACAGTGTCGTTGTGGCAAGTCGAAGGAACTCTCAGGCTACACATCAGCGGTGTTGGTTGAGGACACATCAGAAGCAGATCTTCGAACACAGTGTCGTAGTGGCAAGTCGAAGGAACTCTCAGGCTGTCCACCCTTGTTCAAACCAACCATTCCACCAACTAGGAAGGGTCATGCACCACCGCCCATAGAATCAAGAAAGCGCTCTCAATGTGTCAATCCTTGTCATGCTGGAGCTTGCAGTTTATTGAACAGTCGTGCAACCTCGTGCCACAGTCATGTGAGCACAACCGTCAGGAGGTAAATCGTCCCTTTCCTTTCCCGCTCTCTTCCTCTCTCTCTTTCTCGGTTTCCTGTTCCTCCTGTCGTTAGCCCAACTCTGCTTCACTTAACGCACCTATCCTCAGTTCTACGAGCACAATAACCGCCATTGTGAGCGGCGATTTGAACAAGCACGATCGCTCTGACCAAGATGCCAAGGTGTTGGAACGAATTAACGTTGGCTTGACGCTGGCTGTACGCTGGCACTTTGCGACGATGACACGAGACTGCTGCACGCGTGTTGGCGCCTTCTTGCTCTGCCGCCAACTGTCTTGGTGCTTGCTAACATGGTGCATGCCACGCTGGCTACATTGCTGACGTGGTGCATGCCACGCTGTCTACATTGCTGATGTGGCGCATGCCACGTTGTCTTCGACGATGATGACGTGGCATTTGCCACACTGTCTTCATTGCTGAGTTGGACGCGAGAAGGAGGGAGATCGGGATCTGTGGATTGATTGAGAGAGAGGATACTTACCTGTTGCTGATGTCGACATTGCGCACTGTTGAGACGTCTTCATGGGAGACCTATGCCACGTGGCACTATGATGTGATCAGGCCCTGTTAGACTAGTTTCTTGGACACCGTTTGCTGACGTGGAGGCGAGGGAGGCCAGGATAGGAGAGGTAATCGAGGGGCCACTATCTTTGTGGTCATTGATGGATACTTACTCTTCCACCCTCTAAGTCTATTCTCCCCCACTTCTTCTTCGTTCACTGGTTACGAGACATTGTATCACGGATCACATTTCATGATTAATGGAGACATTATTCAGCGCTGAGTTATCTTGTACTTCGACGCTTGACAAGTGTTCCTCCAGATTCGGTTCATGGCACAGCAATCCGATTCGTAGTAGTAACCACACTCAATTGCTAAAAAACAGCGGTACTCAGAAACAGCAGCAGTGTTGGTAGAGAACACAGCAGCAGCAGATCTTCGAACACAGTGCCACAGTGGCAAGTCGAATGAACTCTCAGGCTGTCCACCCTCGTTCAAACCAACCATTCCACCAACTAGGAAGGATCATGCACCACACCCATAGAATCCAGGAAGAGCTCTCAATATGTCAATCCTTGCTATGCTCGAGCTTGCAGTTTATTGAACAATTGTGCAACCTCGTGCCACAGCATGTTAGCACAACCGTTAGGAGGTAAGTCGCCCCTTACCGTTCCCGCTCTCTTCATCTCTCTCTTTCTCGGTTTCTTGTTCCTCATGTCGTTAGCTCAGCTCTGCTTCACTTAATGCACCTGTCCTCAGTTCTACCTCCATGATGAGCTTGAAAGCGAGCACAATAACCACCGCTTCGGACACTGTGAGCGGCGATTTGAATGAGCACGATCGCTGTGACCAAGATCCTGAGGTGTTGGAACGAATCTTCTGCTAGAACTAAGTGAAACATGCATGTCGCGGGGGGCCACCATATAGGAGCTGCCACCAAGATGAAATGATGGGGTTGGTCCTCGTGCGTACCACAACAAGGGACGAGCGGCCACGATAGTGTAGGTGAAGACGAGTAGCAGCACAGTCTCCACCGGGATCTCGATGAGCACGATTGACACAGTATCAGCAGGGCGGCAATTGTCCTTGAGGTGACGACTGTGATGGCGGGCACCAATAAACTCAAGACGATGACCCCGCTGATGAATGGACATGCGCGGCTAATGGGGCTTGCTCCGCTACTCAGCAAATGCGCAAAATGAGAGTGAATCTTCCGTTGGAATACGGGCACATGCACCCCTTAGCAGTTGGGATCCCTTGACATCAGGTAGGCCAACTTCCTAGTACCCGTTGTTTCACTCCTGCCTCGCTCACCCACTTCTTCGTCGCTCTTTCCCACGGCCCCGCTACCATCTCTCACTCAGTCTTCCCCTTTCCTTCTACTTAGCTTTGCTTCCCGCCAATGTCCTTTGTTACACTCGGACAAAAACACTCGGATGCAATGGCGTCCAGATCCGCGCTGATAGCAGGAGAAAAGACAAACTTGGGAATCAGAGGGAAATCGGGTGTACCGTGGGCTATCGCCGCAGCCCGATTCACTCACATCGGGATAGACTGAGCTCCTGAAGAGCATGCCTACAGGTGGCCTGATCTCGAGGAGTAAGGGGACTATGATCGCAGCCCAAAGAAGACGGGGAACCTGACCACGGGCCCAAAGATCGCGGTGAATCGCAATCCTGACGATGCAAAGCGAGGCTGAATTTTTCGCTAGAGCGTGGAAAGATGCACCGCCATATCCCATTGCTGCCCCTTATAGCTCGCTCAATTGCTTATTTGTTATGCACGTGGTCAATACGCACGTTCAGATTCGCTCAGCTCTTCACTCGTTTTTGCTCCCCTTCTCCGTCTGTTCTTGTTCTTCTCTGCTCGTTGTTGCCTTCGCTCTTTCTTTCTCGTTCGCTTCATACCCCTGCTCCCTTCAAGCTGAGCTCCCCATGCCCGCCTTCCGTGCTTTAAATCCTTTGCCTTGGCTCAGATCGGCGCAGATCCAGGTGAAATCTGACGCGCTGGTGCCCTTGAGGTAATCACGGCCGCACTCTTTTTGACCTGCAAAAAGCATAGCGAACACCCTTGTAAGGATGTTTGCCACGACAGTGGTGCCGATATGTTGCACAGACCAATCGGCGGCACCAAAGGAAGAAACTGCAATCCCTAACCTAGATCTCAGGTCAACAAAATAGTCCCAATCTGATTCCCGCTCATGTGCCCCGCACGTGGCACACTCAAAAAGCGCGCACGCTAAGCCGCACACGTTCCAAAAAAAAAAAATGCCAGTCTTGCACTAGCTCCAACTGGTCTCGGACGGTCCCAGGTGGTAATCACGGCCCCACTCTTTGTGACCTATATAAAGCACGGCGAACACCCTTGTGAGGGTGTTTGCCACGACCTTGATGCCGATATGTTGCACAGACCAATAAACGGCATCAAACGAAGAAACCGCAATCCCTAACCCAAATCTCAGGTCAACAAAACTGTCCCAATCCGATTCCCGCTCATGTGCCCCTTCCGTGGCACACTCAAAAAGCGCGCACTCTAAGCCGCACACGTTGCGGAAAAAAAAAATGTCGGTCTCGCACTAGCTCCAACTGGGCACAACGGTCCCAGGTGGTCCCACATTGCCTTTTCCAGCACAAGACGACACCGCCCGCCAAAACTGCTTCCATTACCCTTCTAAAAAACATAAGTACTCAAAATACCAATTCCGCCCGCACCACCAATCTAGCTCACACACTCCCATTGGTCCCAATGGTTTCAATGGTCCCACTGCCACCAGCTCATGTAAACAAAAAAAAAAAAACAGTGTGCCGTTCAACCTTAAACCACTAGTACATCCAGCTATCGGCCGCATGTTTTTTTCAGAGGCCGCCGGCCACCGATAGGATTTATCTACGGTGCTGGGCCTCCGAAAGTTTTTTAGTCGACGAGTTTTTTTTTCAGCAAGTCTGGGGTCGTGTACATGCAGCTATCGGCAGCGGGCCCTTTTCGGAGGCCGCCCGCCACCAATTGGATTTAATTGTCGTGCTGGGCCTCTGAAAAATTTTGTACATGATGAGTTTTCTTTTCAGCAAGCCTGGGGCCGTGTACTGGCGGACCTGGTCAAGCACGCGGGGCAACATCGGCACCTCCACTACACCTCACAAAATTCACCAGCACCAAGTAAAAAAATACGGACCTCGCCGCTTGTCGTGCCACCACAACTGTTCCATCGCAGTTCACCCCTCAGATGACGTTGACGGTGAGCCCCATCATGCATAAAAAAACCAGAACCTCCCCTCCACTTAGTGCCACTTGACAAGCCATAATTTTCACAGCATAATGCTACAAAAAGTATGTTTGTCGACTTCGAAAAGTTTCGGCAGCATATCGCCACAAAGTGGGAAAAGCAACCTGCCGTAATTAAGTTTGTCGGTACCTCTACCAGCGTAGCCTTGACGTCCTCCGCCGCTGCTCACACTCCACCGATAAATTGATAAATTTTGGCCCTGGGTAAATTCCAGGCCCAAAATATAATAAAAGGGCCTTTACCCGTTCAGACCCTGAATGACGAACGCAGCATAATGGGGCCCGCTCGGCCAGAACTCAATTCGTGAAAAGCAGATCAAAAGACATGTTCTCTGGGTCAAAAGTCATATCCTAACTGAAGTGAGGAGTCGTGTCAAAGGTCACAGTCGTGCCCCAGGACGAACAGTTGCAGCATTCAATTGTGAGAGTCACGTCTGTTCGTCCAGGGGGCTGTGCAAGTCATGTCTGTTCGTGCAGTAGATGTGTTTATTCGTGCAGAAGTTGTGTCTGTTCGAATGGAAGTCAGTAAGGTAGAGTCCCAGTCCAAGTCCAATAGGCAGTCCAGATTCAGACCCAAAGTCCAAAATTCTGGCCTAAAGGCCGCAGCAGTGCAGACCCTGAAGGAAAGGTACTGGGACATATTCTGCAGTGGTCTGGGACTGGGGAAAGACCCAAGGAAGATTGATTCAGACCTCGTGAAGGGAGGCCAGCATTATAAGAGACTAGGCCAGCCTCCCCACACGACAGATCTCCACTGGCATTGATGTGTGGAAGTGCTGAAGCACTTGTGCGTTAGCATGCAGGGAGAATGCGCTGGCTGGAAGCTGCGCAAGCAGGAGAAGAAGAGGTTGGGCGCTGACTGGCAGAAGCAGGCATAGCTGCGCCAGCATTATTAGTAGAAGTAGTAGGGTTAGTAGTAGACATCAGTGAGTAGCATTCAGAGTAGATCCTTATAAGTAGGGAGTGAGCATGCAGAGTGAGACAAGGGAACCAAGACAGGGATCTCGTGAGAGAGAGAGAGAGAGAGAGACATACTTACCTGTTGGCACCATACCTGTGATCTGAGGGCAGACGCTGGCTGAGCCAGGCCCTATATTGAGCATGGAACGAAGGAGACTTGTACTCTGTTGGCGCTGAACTCTTGGACTCGAGATACTCTTTGTGTAATGTTGTTGTAATAATATGAGCTGCGCTATCTGGTTGTCATCTCATGTGAAGTTTCTCTATTTGTATGATGACATTTATGCATGCAATGAGATACACTCCAGCAAGCTATGAACAGTCAGGTTCCTTGCAATTTGGTATCGGAGCAGAACTTGTTGCGCTCACTGAAGTGCTGGCATGAGTAAAGCCGGCGAGGAGGATATGCTGGCTTGAAGATGCTGGCTATGGTGGAAGTGTGAGAAGAGAGGTGGTTGGGATTAGGAGGGAGTAGAAAGCCGAAGAGGAAGGGGCTAAGGAGGAGATCTTACCTGCGTGTGGAGTGTGGAGTGTGGACCGATCGAGGAGACTTCGTCGACGACTTCAGAAGAGAGAAGAACTTCTTACCCCTTACCTGGCTGCATGCAGAGTGTGTGTCGAGTACCTCTACTTCCCCTCATCTTTGGTGGTCGCTGCTGCTGTTTGGTCTAGTCTGGTCTGAAGGTCAGGACTCAATTGTCTGGGCACGTCAGAGTTGAGAGCTGGTCAGAGTCCTTGTCTGGTCCTGTTGTCCCGATATCTGGTCTGACATCTGCTCTAAAGAAATTAGTAAAGATAGGAGATAGTTGGGGGTTGAGGCAGATTGCTACGTCAAGTTGCAAACAAGATATCATCCGGGGCCTCTAACATAGAGAACACTCCACCTATTCCCTGCGCAGGAGGACAGACAAACAAGAGTTAAAAAAAAAAAAAAAGACAAAACCAGACCAAAAGGAGAGAGAAATAGATGGTAATCAAGTGGGACACAGACAGCGAGAAAAAAAAAAAGGGTCCTATTGTATATTGAAGTTATAAAAGTTGTATATTCTCTGAAATTCGTTATTCCTGAAGCAGCGATATCCAGAGTGTAAAAAAAAAAAAAACAAAAAAAAAAACAAGGCAGATCCCATCCACATAAGGTTCGTATAGTACGGGGGTTGTCTACTTGTTGGGCCAGCGGAGGCCGTTCCTGTGCTGTCAGCAGCATGGATGACTATCCTGTGCACGGGTTGTTGGCCCTCTCAGTTTTGTTGGGCCCATTATTTAGAGTCTTTTTTCACCTGGCCTTCGGGACGACATGCACCTCCCGGATGATGATGAGATCCGGCGTTGCGAACCCTGGGCCCTCGACTGCAGAGCAGGCTGAAATAGATCGTCGCCTGGCCGAAAAGAAGAAAGAAAAAGAAGAAAGAAAGAGACAGGAAGAAGAAGAAATAAAGAAGAAAGTACAGATGGAGGAAGAGAATGAAAAAAGAAATGAAAGAAAAGTTAGAAAAAGAATTGCAGGAATAACTAAAAACTATAGAAGAAGAAGACGAACCTGCTGTCGACAGGCTCATCAGGCGGCGGACAGAAAGGGGAGAAACTAGCCAGACAGGTGGAGGATTTCAGGTAAAACCGCTGGACAGGTAGGATCAATATGCGTATTTTCCAGCGATCGAATTGAAGAGACGGAGGAGGAAAGAGATACATTCGTTGCGAAACTGGCATCCATTAAAGACCAAAGGGAAAAATAACTCTTGCTGGAGGAAAAACGTGCGGAATTGCATATTAAAATGTCAGCAGCGAAGCGGCAAGAACTTTGACGAAAGGAAAAGGCTGCAAGCAGAGGGTGCGAGGCTGCAAAAAGAGCTACAAGACCAGATAGAAAAGCAAATTGCAACAGAAGAAAAACTTGCCCTCTTGACAGAGGCGGCCAAAGAAACCATTGTGCTTACCTACCGCCAGCTGTGGCAGAACCCGCACAACACATTCTCAAAATTGACTAACTCCCTGGACATTCTGTGGAAACCATGGAGGATCGCCGAATCGTCCTGGGGCAGAAGGCCTTTCAAATGCTTTGAGGTCCCCTTCCTTCCAACAAACTTTGTGATTGTTACGGACTGAGCA
>BFEA01000006.1:4254353-4264567 GCA_003427395.1 Chara braunii | reverse complement strand
GGGAACCCAGAACGGATCTACACACTGTCATGTTTAAGCACGGTCTAGTTACATCTTTTGCATTGCTGATCCAGGAACTCTCATCATGATACAAAGGGCCCTGTAACAAATAGACTGCTTACCGGATCCCTGCATTACATCTGGCAGACCAATGAAGAAGTGCTGACAAGAAGGACAGGCTCTGTAGCAACACGGTCATTCACAGATTGCATGAGGGATTCTTGCATTGTTCTGCATGAAAGGGGAACCCAGAAGGAATTGGTACACTGTCATGCTCAAGCACGGTTTAGTTACATTTTTGCATTGCTGATCCGGGAACTCTCGTCATGACACACAAGGCTCGGTGACATCTTTTCATTGCTGATCTGGGAACTCTCATCATGATACACAAGGCTCGGTGACAAATAGATAGCATGAGGGGTCCCTGCATTGCTCTGCATGAAAGAGGATCCCACAGAACCCGGTAACGCGGGCGGCAGAACACAGTAAACATTGACTCCGTGTTATAAATGTTGTGGGACACTGGACCCGATTTCCAGCAGGTGCAGCTCCCCACCAATGGAATGGAGCCATCCGCAAACCGCGGTCGTAGAGGCGGTGTCTGCTCTTACCAGCACCTCCCCCACGTCCGACCGCGATGTTTAAAAATAAAAATAAAAAAAACGAAAAAGAAGCAGTCCTTTATACAAAACTTTGCAGAAAGTTGAAACCCACCAATATGAGTTTGAGGGAGTCTGGAACACTTTCCTGCAAAAGTCCGCCAAAGATGTTGATCAACATATACAATCATATATTCATAAATTAGATGATCACATCAACCAAACCTTTACTCCCGCCATGATTGAAAAGATAATTTGTGGCAGCGGCGGAGGAGGAGGAGATGGAGACGGAGATGGGGGAGATGGAGACAAAAAAGGAAAGAGAGTACAGCGAGAAAGTGGGGATGTGAGAAAAATTAAAGTCAAAGTGTCGTGGACTTACACAGGCAAGAAGGAGGAGAGTGTCTTACATTGGATTGTTGTCGTAGAGTCTTATGTATACGGACAACGCATTCCGTATTGGGATAGAGTTTTGATGGCCAATTCGTATGGCCGGCGACGCAATGAGCTTCGCCATATCGTTGCAAAAAGAAGCTAACTGCCAAACTATGATTGAATACTCACATCAAACGAGAATTAAAGATTTCTTCAAAGCTATTAGAAAAAGATTTGAAGAATAAAATTTGGCACGTAGAACTGAAATGTTAATATTAAACATTGCGGATCGGAAATGGAAGAGTGTGTCTGCACTCAAAGCAACAATGGATGAACTCCTACAATGCGCTGAACATTGACTCACTCCTACTCAAATTCTCAATAACTTTGCTAGAGCACTGCCCGACCCTCTTCGTACTCAGCTTTATCCCTGCACAAAGGAAGAGGGGATGACGTACGAGAAGTTCAGCAAGATTGCTATAGATCATGCTGGTTTCTTAGTCGAAGCTAACTACCGCCATTATTGGAAAGATCTGCAAGCGGGTAAGAAGTGGCAGAACCGCACTATCTCAGGAAACATACTTGGGAAGGACAACCTTCTTCTTACCTTTGAAGAAGGAGGTGTCGAGACTCTCTCCTATGACCAGATAGATTATGGTCTGGAGGGAGGACCCAACAACACGGTAGTTCAGGAGGGAGACTAAGCGGCCGTTGCAGCCTGCGGGGGAGGGCGACAAGGAAGAGGACGCGACCGAGGAAGAGGAGGCCGCGGACGTGGAGGAAGAGGACCCGGTACCCAGAGGGGTGGTGGCGAAGGTAGCTACTACGTGGGAGGAAGGGGCAATGGTCCCTCGCAAGGTGGCCGAGGTTTCAATTCCACTTGGGGTAGAGGATGAGGCACTTGGGGTAGAGGACGAGGCACTTGGTATAACAACTGGGATAAGCCATATCCAGTGCAAGTTCATCCATTGTAGGAGATTGATCAGTATGATTTTGAGCTAAAACCAGTAAAGGGGAAATATAATGTTGTCGCTGATGCATTAAGTCGAAGATATGATTTCTCCGGCGTCATTGTAACATATTTAGATGTGGGCACCAATGTGCAAGAGAATATTAGAAAAGCGTATTCCACAGATCCTGTTTATGGCGCTATGATTAAGCGTATGCAGGAAGCGGCACAAGAGTTTCCTAACTATCGAATTACACAAGGATTGTTGTTTGAGCAGACTGGTGTGCATGATAGGCTTCGTATTCCAAACGTGGAAGAGATCAAAAGTCTGATCTTGGGGGAATGCCATGACACCGAAGGCCATTTTGGATGGAAGAAAACGTATACGAACCTTTTGCGTTCCTACACTTGGCCTCGTATGAAACCCGACTACATCGCTTATGTGCATGGCTTCAAGTGTGCCAAAGAAATAAGAGCACTACCAAGCCTCCCCTTGGTCTACTGAAGCCTTTGCCAATTCTGATAGGTCCAGGAGACTCTGTGTCCATTAATTTTATGAATACTAAAGTGAATAGAAGGAATGGGAAAACGCAAGTTATGGTCATTGTTGACCGATTTAGTAAGTATGTTGTCTTTGTAGCATTGCCAGCGGAAGCCAGAACATAATTGGTAATTCAGGAATTCTTTAACCACTGGGTGAAAGATTATGGACATCCCCTAACGATTGTAAGTGACAGAGATTCGTGGTTCACGAGTGAACAATGGCAGCAACTGATGAACATTTATGGCTCTAAGTTGACTATGTCATCAGGTCGACACCCTGAGACAAATAGCTAGACTGAGCAAATAAACAAGATTTTGCACCAAACGCTGCGTATGTACATACGTCCCGACCAGATTGACTGGGATGAGCATTTGCCCAAAGTTGCTAGTACTTATAATAACTTTGTTCACCTATCTACGTGCAAGACTCCAATGGAGTTGCATTTGGGATGGCGTCCACGCAGACCTATCGATCGCATGAACCCGGATCAGGTACATAAGCTTCCACTAGGAACAAGTGAATTTGCAATACAATATCAGGAAGATATTGAGAAAGTAAAAGAGAATATAATAAAGGCACAACATCAAATTATAGAACAGGCGAATAAGCACAGAAGACCTTCTCAGTTTGTTGTAGGTGATTTGGTATGGGTTAAGTCTAAAGAGTTCGTTCCTGAAGAGAACATTTCCCAAAAACTGCTACCAGCCTACAGAGGACCTTGGCAGGTTCTAAATGTGGTTGGAGATGTGGATGAACCTTCTTACGTGATTGAGATTCCTGTGCATTTGCATACGTATCCAGTGTTTCACGCTTCAAAGCTCTTACCTTGCGTGACAAATGAGTTGTTTCCCAGTCGTAGATCGGTGATTCCTCCTAGCATGGATGGGAAATATGATGTAGACAAGATTGTCGCTGAAAGTACTCTTCAAACTGGACGTAGAGGAATACCCCATCGACAATATAAAGTAAGATTTGCATATCAGGACCCAAGTGAAGATCGTTGGTTCACAAGAGTAGAATTGATTGAGTCTGCACCTCATATTGTATCTTCTTATGAAAGAGCCAGAAGAGGAATAAGCATCATAGATAGATGACGGTTTTCTCAGAGGACTTCGAAACTAGGCCGATGAGAGTAAAAGGGCCTTTACCCGTTCAGACCCCGAATGACGAACGCAGCAAAATCGGGCCCGCTCGGCCAGAACTCAATTCGTGAAAAGCCGATAAAAAAACATGTTCTCTGGGTCAAAAGTCACATCCTAACTGAAGTGAGGAGTTGTGTCAAAGGTCACAGTCGTGCCCCAGGACGAACAGTTGCAGCATTCAATTGTGAGAGTCACGTCTGTTCGTCGAGGGGGCTGTGCAAGTCATGTTTGTTCGTGCAGTAGATGTGTTTATTCGTGCAGAAGTCGTGTTTGTTCGAATGGAAGTCAGTGAGGTAGAGTCCCAGTCCAAGTCAAAGTCCAATAGGCAGTCCAAATTCAGACCCAAAGTCCAAAATTCTGGCCTAAAGGCCGCAGCAGCAGTAGATCCTGAAGGAAAGGTACTGGGACACATTCTGCAGTGGTCTGAGACTGGGGAAAGACCCAAGGAAGATTGATTCAGACCTCGTGAAGGGAGGCCAGCACTATAAGAGACTAGGCCAGCCTCCCCACACAACAGATCTCCACTGGCATTGATGCGTGGAAGTGTTGAAGCACTTGTGCGCTAGCATGCAGGGAGAATGCGTTGGCTGGAAGCTGCACAAGCAGGAGAAGAAGAGGTTGGGCGCGTGGTAGAAGCAGCCATAACTGTGCCAACATTGTTAGTAGAAGTAGTAGGGTTAGTAGTAGACATCAGTGAGTAACATTCAGAGTAGATCCTTATAAGTAGGGAGTGAGCATGAAGAGTGAGACAAGGGAACCAAGACAGGGATCTCGTGAGAGAGAGAGAGAGAGAGAGAAGACAGGTTAAGGAGTTGGATATGGTTGATACTTAACTGTTGGCGCCATACCTGTGATCTGAGGGAAGACGCTGGCTGAGCCAGACCCTATATTGAGTATGGAACGAAGGAGACTTGTACTCTGTTGGCGTTGAACTCTTGGACTCGAGATACTCTTTGTATAATGTTGTTGTAATAATATAAGCTGCGTTGTCTGGTTCTCATCTCATCTCGATTTGGCTACGTGTGAAGTTTCTCTATTTGTATGATGACGTTTATGCATGCAATGAGATACACTCCAACAAGCTATGAACAGTCAGGTTCCTTGCAATAACTGTCCCAAGGACGACCCCACAGGGTCAGCACCAGCCAAAGGATGGAGCAGAGTGCTCCCTGCCTCGGCTATGGCTGCCCTCCTCCTCCTCTAGTGCCCCACTGCAGACGTCTAGTCTCCAGCAGCCCAGCAACACTCAAATGTGTTCTACACACTAGCAGCAAGAGTGCTTCTGCGTGGCAGCTGGGGACAACTGCCTTTTTTATAGTGGGCGAGGAGTGTTGGCCGTCACTCCAGCCCCCAAGCAAAATCGCGGGCTCAGAGTGGGCCCTTTACCATGCAATTTTTCTTTTTTTTTTGTTTACCTCAGCTAACTCGGAATTTCAGGAGATGGCTGAATTCATTTCAGAATCTGTTTTTCTTTTATTTTTCTGGTAAGGGGTTGAAAAGATACAACCCCTTTCAATTTGGTGTATCTGGCCCATTTTCTCAGGGCAAATACATCTTGGAAAAGGTTGTACTTAGCCTTTTACCCTATGTGACCTTTAATTTTGAGGCTCCCTCTAGAAACGGGAGCCTGTCAGTTACCTTTGGCATTTTCTGCTAGAGGCCGCACCTTGTGAGGACAATTGTCCTCACGAGAATACCAAAAAAAAAAAAAAGGAAAGCCAAACCAAAGAAAAACGAAAACAAAAACTAAATCTAACCATGACGAGCTTGACCCTTATCTCAGCCAGGTTCATGTTGTTGAACTCAACAGCACTTCCCCCACTTCCCTCTGCTCTCCCCTGAAAACAGGGAGGGCAGTTGTCAGGTTGGGAGAAGTAGGACCTCCTCCTCCCATCTCTCCCCGTTACCTCTCTCTCTCCCTCTCTACCTTCCAACCTACTCTCTCCTATGCGCGATGATCTGAGCTACAGGATTTAAGATCCCGCGGCCGAGATTATTCATGTCGAAAGGGAGTGAGAGCCCATTGTGCTCTTATACAGCCAAAGTGGTTGTTCCCCAGCAACGAGGCACTATTGCCTCAATCCCCCCCCCCCCCCCCCCCCCCTCTTCCAGTTTCTTCTCTTTTCTTTTTTCTTCTTTCCTCTCATTTTTCCCTTCTGTTGCACGTCTGGTTACCCACCAGAGCCCCTTCCTCGTTTCCCCACTCCCAGCCTCAATGGCCACGAGACCTGGGGCTGAAAAAAAGGGGGGAAAAAAAAGAAGAAAGAAAAAGAACGAAGACGAATCTACCTCCTCGTTGGCAACTGTAGAAATGCTGACCCAAGTTCGAGTCTAGGCGGCATCCGGATGGGCAGGCTTGCTTGGCTAACGAGAAGCCTCGCCCCACCGCCTCGGACCAACGCCCCCTCTCTCCCGCGAGTGAATCGTCCTTTGGAACATGGCAAGATACATCGCCATGACTTCGGTCTTCAGTGCATGTGGGGAGCACCAACCCAGCGCCCGTTTCCAATGGCGCCTACCAGTGAAAAACGACGTTTCCCCCTAAAAAAAACAAAACGAATGTAGGAAATCTAAAACGAGGCAAAGGAAAAAAGAAAGAAAGAAACTTCCAACTAAGCAGTTGTCCGTGATAACAGACGCCTGCTCAGATTCTCAGGGGACTAAAATCCGTCGTTTCCTAAACCTGCGCCAATTGGCGCTTTTTTTTTTTTTTTTTTTTTTTTTTTTTTTGCATTCCGTTCTTTTTGGTTTGGCCAACGGCTCCCCACTAGACCCTACTGTCCGGTTATAAACCAGAGACCAGAGTTCCCAAAGGAATCGAACTCCTAAAAAACAATTTGGACTATTTTTCAATTTATGCATGTCATCCATGCGTAGGGGCCATGCTAACCTCAGCACGACGCAACCAATCTCTCTCTCTTTTTTTCTTTTTTTTCTTTTTTTTTGAACCCTTGCAATATCCCTCTATCCTAGGGGTGGTAGCAGAACCGTCAGAATTGAGGGCTTATCTGTTGGGCTGCTCCATCTCATGGTGGGGAGCGGCTGGAAAACGGGTGCAGCGTCCCATTGATACAACTTGTAACACTTTTGCCTTGGATCTCACGAGATTGATTGAGCAGGGATGCCTCACATGTTAGTCCACTAACCATTCGCCTTAAGAGCATTGAATGCTCATCCCTTGCTGTAGTGGGGGAAGGGGGGGGCTGTTGCCATGAGGCCGGGGGGCACCGGGACCCCTGGCTGCACTAGCAACATTTGCTAGAAACTCCCCCCCCCCCCCCCCCCCCCCCCCCCCCCCCCTTTTTCTTTGATGACAGACGCTCCGGCACAACCTAACTAGGTTGTGTTGTTGCTGCATGTTGATGCTTGTTGAAGCTAGATACTTGAGCCCATTGTTGCCATCCCCCACTGCAGTCGTGGTTAAGATACGGTGTGACCAATCTTATCCGTGTGACCTCATCGATCTCACGACTGAGATTTCCCGTGTCGTGAATAAAGACCGAGCTGCTCCACACAAAAAGGAGCTTGCCCAACCTGCGCAGTCTCAGCTTCGATCCCGGTATCCTCCGGGTAAGAGTCACACATGTCAACCTATTGGGCTAGCTCCTGTTTCACACCAACTCTTCAATTTGAAGAGCCCCGCCCTTAGCAGGTGCCCAACCCGTAGGTTGGCGTATCCGGCCTCACAGGGTAGGAGGCAGACCTTTTGCCACTTAGGCAAGGCCTATGGGCTCGTTAGACACTCCTGGGGCTGTCCTCGGAGCCGGAGGGGTTTTCCTTTGGGTCGCCTGAGAGAATTTTCGTCGTCGTTCCACTCATCCTCGGGACGGTCTTCCGAGGAGGATTCCTACGGAGGGTCCGTGGCCGGTCGCATAATATTATTGTCGACCGCCAGGTGGGGTGGGGTCAGTGGTCCATGGGTTGTTGTCCGTGTGGACGGGCGTGGTCCATCTTCGAGTGGCGGGAAAATTCGAATCTTCGTGGCGACCCATAAAAAAATAAAATAAAGCGCCCAGACATCCCTGTTTGGAATTCAAAATTTGAATGATGCTGTTGGGGTGAGGGCGGTTCGTCATGTGGCTGCGGCTGCTGGTGGAGGACTTCGGAAAGGAAGATCCTTCCACTGCACATTGATGGGGTCTGCGTGAGTACTGTGCGCGGCCAGACAAAGAAGACGTCCCGCATGAAGACGCCATCAGGGTTGTCCTCGGAGCCCGCGTGTGCAGAGAGTAGTGGAGTGTGTTGTGTAGGCTCTGCTTCAATGGCCTTGGTTGCGTGATCACCGTCCATCTCCAGTGGTGCGGTTTGCGGGTCCGGTGGAACTTCGGCGGAGTTTGTCGCCATCGTTAACGGTGATGTCTTCGACACATTTGGTGGCGATGGAGGGTGACGGCAGTGACGAGCGTGGGAAGTTGACGACGACGGAGAGGACCGCAGTGGCAACGGTCGATACCGCTGTCGTCTTCCGTTGTCAGGTGGAGAGGACGGTGGAGAGAATGAAAGCGCAGATCCACGCGCGGAGGAGGAAGGCGATGCAGTGTACGGCGGTGGAAGGGTTGGACACCGCCGCCATTTGTGATGTCATCCTTCAGGTGTGCTGCGCCTTGGGTTGCGGAGTTCTTCACATAGCAACACCAGGTGGTGGATGAAAAAAAGGCGGGGGGGGCGTGGGAGGATCTGCGATAATGCAACAATGGGACGAAGGATTACTTTCAGGACAACCTGCACATGTCGCCACGTCTTCCGGGAGAATGCAGAAGCTTTATCGCCCTTCCTGCAGTGGCGTGTGACATTCTACAGGGAACCGTTGCACCCTGATCAGATCGTTGCCTACGAGTTGTATCGGTGGGCGTCGGGGGAGACGTACGAGAGCAGCACGTGTAACTTCGGCATCAGCAGAGCTTCAGGTTAAGTGACGGAGCGGGAGGTGACTGCGACGTTGCTAACGGTCTACAGTGAGAAGATATCATGGCCTATAGGGGTGCACAAGTCGATCCTCCTTCGTGTGTTCGCTGACAAGGGCTTCCACAGCTGCCATGGGTGCATCGACTTCACTCATATCTACATCGACAAGCCAGCGAACGCCCCCAGCGAAGACTATAAGGATCGAAAACGACATTTCTCAATCATCGCACAGGTTGTCGTCGATCTGAACTTGTGTGTGCTGGATGTCTTTGTCAGCTATCCAGGTATCTGCCATGACGTGAGGATCATTCACCTGTCGAGTCTATGGGCGCGTGTCGAGGCCGGGGAACTTTTCACGGGACCGCCTGTGATGCTCCCCTTCGCCGTCCACACAAACGGCTACTTGTTGGGTGACATTGTTTTTCCACTGTCTGAATGGATAGTTGTTCCCTATGGATGCACTACTCATCACCCGTCGGAGATGCGGTTCGACAACAAACAGAAGACAGCGAGGGGGGCAGTTGAGAGGGCTTTCGACAGACTGGAGTGGATTTGGAGGTTGTTCCTTCGGTCACACAAGACGAACATGAAGACATTGCCGCAATAGTTTGTCGCTGCCTGCATTCTCCACAACGCGGGAGTACTCATCGACGCAGGCATCCCATTTGACGACAATCTGTTGTGGGAGGTGGATGCAAACGGAGTGCTCCTTCATGTGGATCTCGGAATCAAGTGTCCCTTGAGGCCGGTGTGCATGGAGCTCGACGGGAGATGCGCTAATTCTAAGGGACACACTGTCGGAGAGGGTGTGTGGCCAGTGACGACGAGCGATCATGGAGTGATTGTGACAGTGGCACCGGAGGCGAAGGTCGTTCACCATGTTTGTTTTGAGAGCGTCGCCTGTTCATCTTCTCGGATCGTGGTAGTGGATGTTTTTCATTACACGTGTTCGTCAGAGTTCGTCTTTGCATCATCGTTTGGGTAGTGTGCCGCCGCAGGTCGAGGAATTGACGTCCTATGTTGTCAACGTAGAATGCCATGACGCACATACGTGTCATGGGCTGGCGGTTTTTGGTTCGCAATCGTCATAGCCATGCGTCGTCAGTTGGTTTATTTGTCGGTTGTATTATTTTTTTCCATGGCTACCGCAGACCTGAACACCGGACCGATCCGGACCCAGACAACCAGTCGGTCCAGATATGATCCGGACGTCCAGATTTTCGGACCAGTGCGGACCGTCCGGATCTGGCCCGGATCGGGCCGGATGGTCTGGATGATCACGTCCGGATCGGTCTGGATTGAAAAAAGAAACATCTGGTAGGTCTGTTATGGATTTTGAATGTAGTTTCATCGTATAACCGGAACTTAAGGGGAAGTGTTCTAGGGAGACATAGTTGTTGGCATATATGACAAACATGAATGATCATGCCTTGACGTGCACTATGCTGACACAGTCACTGCAAAGCACAAATTGCTGCAAGGGAAGAAAAAGTGAAAAACAAAAAAAGGAGCACTCTGCAGTAAACTTGAATAAAGGTAAATATTAAATCAAGTTCAGGACTTTAGCAGTTCAGAATTTAAAGTTCAAAGTTCGATGTCTGAGTTCAATTTCTCTCTCTCTCTCTCTCTCTCTCTCTCTCTCTCTCTCTCTCTCTCTCTCTCTCTCTCTCTCTCTCTCTCTCTCTCTCTCGTGCATGTGC
>BFEA01000006.1:4229076-4247439 GCA_003427395.1 Chara braunii | reverse complement strand
CACACACACACACACACACACACACACACACACACACACACACACAGAGAGAGAGAGAGAGAGAGAGAGAGAGAGAGAGAGAGAGAGAGAGACGTGGTGCATGGGGGCCCCAATGAGGAAAGGAAGGGGGGGAAATGTACAACTGGGATTGAGATATTTGATCTTTGTCTCTCGGAGGGCTTTCACGACAGCTGGCTTGTTGCTGGCGGCGGTTGCGGCTGTCGGGCCTTTCTGATGCCTTGGTGCTGGCTTGTGGATCGTTGCGTTCGCCCTCGCTCATCCTCTTGTGATGATTGGCGCCTGATCGTCAGCGGCGGTCCGGTTGGCGGTCATTTGCAGGTGGTGGAGGTGGTGGTGCCCGTCACCGACTCTCAGCTTCAGTACCCTCATCCCGTAGGTTTCAGGCAGAGCGGATGCAGCATTGTTGTGGTGTCGTCTTTGTGTCCGCACTCACAATGGCTCGTTCCATTTGTCTTGGGTGGTGTCGCGACTTGGTAAGGAGGCTCTGCGCTGTTTGCCATCCGAGTGGCGCCATGGAGCGGTGGGACAGGTGGCCTTGGCCCTGCTTCGGCTGCTTACCATCTGCGAAGGTCGAGACTTGTGGGATGTGTGATGCCTCCGCCTCTTAAACGTTATTGGGGATTGCTTTTGCATCAAGCCGCAGGCATATCGTGCAATTAAGACAACAAGGCACTTTTGCTGTCTAGCAAGTTCAAAGCTCAGTGGCCTTGCCTGAAGTCTAATCCTTGCTGTTCACATAACGTGTTTGAGAATTGTCTTGATTTCTGTGTCTCCTGTGGCTTTTTAGTCGAATATGAACGCATGTCATGTTTGTCTCCTTGATCTTCCACGTCGGTTGCTGAAGTTTCTGCTAGAAGTTTCTGCTCTGAATGCAACAGGGGTTTCAAATGACCATGGGGTGGGGTTGTGAAATCTGTGCAGGTGTGAGATGCTCGTATGAACCAATTCTCTATGCTGATGTTGAGACAGACTCAAGGGCTATAGTAGTGCATCCTTTCGATGACATCTTATGTTCAGCAGACAGCCATGGGAGGATCAGGTCAGTAGCTGACAATTCATTTTTGGAAAGAAGTAGCTATTTCCCACCATTTCCCAATGGCCAATCTGGAAACGAGTAGAGAACCAGAGAACTATGTTCAGATTACAGCGATGATGATTACAAGTCAATATATGAAGTTTCAATAGTCTGAATTCAAAGAGGTAATTTTTTTTTAAGTCAATGCAAATGGAAGACAAAGAACAAGTCAATTTCAATCAATTGCAAGGAAAATGAGCAATAGCGAAATGACAGATTTCAGATTGCAAAATCACATTGAAAGCCAGGAAGTCCCACACTGTCCAGAAAGTAGAATTGCACCGATATTATACAAATGGAGAACCGAAACAGTGAATCCGAGTGTTAAGGAGAGCATACTCCGCTATCACCAACATAAGTATCCAGAGCCCTTCCCCTACTTGGCGCTCAGCGCTCAGACTACTATCACGCAGCTACTTCCAGCCTACGAAATGACAATGCAATTGTTGACGTCAGCGGCAGAACCGAAGTGCATGAAGATGTTGACCCTTGCAGACTATCGCCAAGACCAGTTATGTGCCCTCACGTCATCATCCTCTCTCTCTCTCTCCCCCTCGTCTCTCACCCACGTCTTCTCCCTCGTACATGAAGACCACCACCACACCTTGCTGTACAACCAAGCTCGGCCAGCTATGGAGGCCGAGCTATGGCGCTGCCCTCAGCAGCGCCCTGCACTCACAACCGCACGTGCACAAATACCTTGCCTTAGCGCAGATCACAGCACGCGAGCGCAGGCACAAACTGGCAAGTGCGTGAATGCTCTGCCGGGCAGCGAGCACTTTCCTAAATGGAAAGTGCCTGTGTGGCATACTGCGTAGCCACACGGGCCCTGCAGGGCCAGTCCCGGACATTCAGCCTAAAAGCCTAAAACTTAGGGCTTACAGGCCCCGTTCGTTTCAGCCCGGATGCTGAAAAACGAGGGCCTGCAGGCCCTACCTCGTTTCAGCCTATTTCTGGGTCTCTTCAGACACAGAGTTTTCAGCCTGAAACGGAGGGCCATTTTCAGGCCCTCATTGTTTCGACCTGCCCCGAAGACTCAGGCACGGAAACAGGGATGCGGAACAGGCCCAAAATAGCCTGTTCCTCACGTACTCGAGCAGGAGCTGCAGCTGCAGCCCCTGCCTCCCTTCGGCAGGCTCAAGAGGCACACCCGTAGTACATAGGAGGTTCCCATGCACTTCACGGGTGGGGAGGTCAGTAGGCAGTAGTAGTCTTCAGGATTCGGCAGCAGCACTCAGGAGGAGCGCTGCAGTAGTCTTCAGCGCTAGGCAGTAGTGGTAGCGCTAGCTGTAGTCTTCGGCGCTGGGCGCCATAGCTGTAGCTGTAGTCTTCARCGCTGGGCGCTGGTAGGTAGTAGATCGTAGAGTGGGAGAGAGACTGGCGGAGGCCAGTGTTACTTACCTGTGGTGCCATCGCTCCAGCTCCATCTTCGTGGTACCTGCATCAAGGCGCCAACTTCACAGGTTAGTACTGGACCCAGAGAGAGAGAGAGTTCTTCTTCTTCCTCTTCTAAGTCCATCTTCTCTTCTCACCCTCTCACCACCTGACTTCTCAGACTACGACAGAGAGAGACAGAGTTGTGACTTGAGACTTGACGACATTGGATCCAGACTTGACATTTGGGATTCAGACATTCCGACGAGGGACTATTTGGGCTTGTGCCGAAGACTTGGTGTTGACGACATTCCCATCTTCCCCCTCCTCTTCGTCTGTGTATGGTATGGACTGGCGCAGTCTTCCTGTGTGAAGCGCCAGGCCCATTTCACACCATGTAACGATGATGATGATGTATGTTCAGGGCTGCATTKCAACATTGATTGTTCGGATCACTGGTATCTAAGTCTTCCGCTGTGTTATCTTGTACTTTGTATTGAAAGGTCGGTTCTTGTTCTGGTCTGCACGTTACAGTATGCAACAGCCTGGCTGGGCTGTTCTCACGTGGTCCCTGATACCACTCCATATGTCCTCCCAATTTTATTTGGGACTCCCTAGTCCCCGACAATCCCAATTTCCTCTTCTTGAAGCATCCAAGTGTGTCGATTATTCTTGGCCGCGCGATCTTGATCTCGCGGCCGCCGCTCTTCGTGGCAATTTGACCCCACGCTTGGAACCCCTTTTTCTAGTGCCTTCGACCAGCAAGGCCTCTTTTCCCATGGCCTTGACACTCCGTTGCAGTCCGTTACATCTCGGAGTGCAATGGTGACCCTTTTTCTGGCCCCGGCGCCTCCATGCTTGATCAAAACTGGAACAAAATGAAGCGGCACATGCCCAAGTGCATCCGGCCCCGATACTGGCTTCGAATGTACTTGAAACATGTGTTTGCTTTACTTTTTGTGGTCCATTGCATCTCGGTCTACCTCCTCCTTGACCTTTCTTGATTTTCTCTCGGATAATCAAGAAAAATGCAGACATCTTGTAACCGTTTCATCCTAGGATGAATCGGGTCACAAAATGTATCTAAAACATGCGTTTTATTTTGCTCTAGGTGTTCGTTTTTTGTTCGTTTCTGTCCCAGCTGCATCTGGACTTGATGCAGGCCTGACTCTTGAGCCTCTTTTGGGAAGGGCAAGTTGGCCATGATGTGGCGGCTTGCCCTTTAACCATTCCTATGCTCTCCTACCTCTCCCATTCTCCCCGTTTTACTCCGGATTACACTAGGATCTTATTTTACAGGTTTAGCATTCCTGGGCCTTGCACATTCAAGGCCTCTGTGGTCCACTGCATCCCCTCTGAGTCTGTTCTCAATTTCCAGGTCTAGAGGCCTCGAAATTGAGCCTCCCCTTCTCTTTTTCTAATCCTTTTGATCATGGCTCCCAAGGCCACTCATTTTCAGGTTGCTCGTGGCCCGACAGTTGCTCGGGCGGCACCTGCTAGTCTTCTTTTTGCATCCCCTTGCTTGGTCTTTGGCCCTCAGGCTCTTTTCATGCCGAATTCAAATGGCCCGCTCTACCGCATGCTACGCTCCCACGTGCTGACGTCGAGACACTATTTTCCTTGACTTCGTAGACCCCCTTTTTCCCACGGCACTCGGTCCTCAGGATATTATTTTCTCGGCGGTCCTCCTTCTTTGACAAGGAGGGGCGTCTTTACTAATTTCCTGCAGCACTTTGCCGCCCGACATTTTGTTGGTCTATTTCTGGCTCAATGGCTCCGACGGTCTTGGGCATCCTGCTGGCCCTAGGTGCCAGCACTCCTTCCTTAATCCTTTATCCTTCACCCTTTGTCTCTTTTGCTCCCTTATTCCAGATTTCTCTTTCGTGCACATCTTAGCCATATATCTCGGCTCAAGGGTCAAGACTTGCTTCCGGAACCACAAGTCCTGACAACGGGTTCCCAAAAGAGTTTTGGGAAACATTTTGGATTCTAATGGCCCCGGACCTCATGGGATTCTACCATCATGTGTGGGAAACAGGGCACATGAGGGAGCTGGTAGGGCAGGGGGTCCTCACCTTGCTACATAAAGAAGGCGACTTGATGGGCATTAAAAATTACCGTCCAATAACTTTGCTCACAATTGTCTACAAAATGCTAGCAAAAACCTTGGCAAACCGCTTGATCCCGGTTTTGGAGGATCCCATCCACCAGGCACAGACTGGGTTTGTCAAGGGACGTAGGATCCACGATAATATTTTGCTGGTCAACGAGATCCTCAAGTTAACAAGGCAGGACAAGCATAACGCTGTCGTGGTCTTCATCGACTTTGAGAAAGCATATGACCACGTGGACTGGACCTTTTTAAATAGATGCATGCAAAAAATGAATATTGGGCCAAGCTTTCGAGAGATACTACATAACGCCACTATTTGTGTTCAGGTCAATGGATTGATGGCACCAGTAATCCCGCTGCAACGTTCGGTCCACCAAGGAGACCCCTTGGTTCCCTTTCTTTTTATAATCGTGATGGAGGCATTGGCAGCAAACCTTCACACTAACAAAGATCTTAGAAAACTACAGATCTCCACCATTCCTGAGGAGGCGATGCCCGTATGCTCGATGTTCACAGATGACCTGACTATTATGGTGGACGCCACCCCCGAGAATATGGAAAGAAGTCAAGCGATTGCTAGATCGATTCACAACAGTCTCCCATATGACTGTCAACAAGGGGAACAAAACACTGGGATGGTGGACCCATCATGAAAGGGGTCAGTTCGTCGGAACTGCCGCGGGTTAAATGGTTACCGGAAAACACGCCGGTTAGAGTATTAGGTATAATGCTGACGACATTGGGGAAGTCAACATCGAATGACGAATGGATCCTCAAACCAGCTTTGGAGAAATTAACGTGTTGGAATGACAAACATACATCCTTGATTTGTAGGGCAGTGACAATCAACAACGAAGTAGTAGCGGTCCTCTGTTATAGATCTGCGATCTCGACCCTCAGTAAAGAAGTGGTTAGATCACTCAAGAGGCAAATCACCGCCCTGTTGTGGAGAGGTAATAGTGAGTTTTGAAATGTGATAAGTAGGGTGGCCTGGTCGTCAGTGATCCAACCTAAAGACAAGGGGGGTTTGGGCATCCTAGAGCCGGATATTCAGGTGCCCGCGCTGCTGGTACAATGGGTCAGAAGATTGGTATTTATGCCAGACCTTCCTTGGTATACCCTGGCACTGGAGCAGATTGCTAGACTGGCACCACAAGTGCCATGAGGTGTGGATCCCCTGACCTGGCTGGAGGACCGCTATTGGCCCATACCACGATGCTCTCGAGCCGACAGGGACTCCACCCGGGGCGCAGCAAGGAGTGACCTGGTCAAAGATGACTTCTGGCCTCGGGTGCGGAGGGTCTGGCGGCAGGGACGTTGTCAGGAAAAACCCTGCAGAGTAGATGGGAAGAGGTGATGAGGCAACCCCTGTTTGGAAACAGAAATATCACTGACAAAAATGGGAGGGTGGACCACAGTTCGGACCCCCCATGGATCAGCTGGGTCAGAAACGACATAGTGAGGATCAAAGATATATGGGACCCGACAAACAGAGACTAGAAAACGGTGCCACAGTTGAGGGCCCAACTGAGGTATTGCCATGATATTGAAAGGAACTTAGAAGCACCGATCTTTGATCTCCCTCTTGACTGGGTGCGTATTCTTCGAAAAGGACCACAACTGGCAGAAGGAGACTGGTTCGCAGTCCCGGACGACTCGGAGAGCGTTGGCAACGTGGTGGAAGTGAGGGCAAACGAATCCTTGGTCAGCCTCTTCCACAAGGGAAAGGGCAACGCTCTCACTAGGTATACTCCGGACGCGGTGAGGTGGTGGAGGAACGAGGAGTTGCATAGAATCCGGGTATTGAGAACTGAAGATGAATGGACCACATTCCTCCCCGAGACCCCCCTTGCTGAACTCCCCTTCGACCTGGAGGAGTGGCACTGGACGCCTACACGAAGAATGCCAGCCGACCCAAACATAACGTTCTTTAGTTTGTCGGTGAAGGCCACCTACCGGCTGCTGCGGCCAAAGGTGAACTTGAAAGAGATCGTGAAAGCCCACTGGATAACCCACCTGAACTTAAGACAGGAGACCATCCGCCCTATCCGGTGGTTTTTAACCATGAGGTCCAAACCGTCTAAATTTGCCTCGCTGCAGCGGAAGATAGAGCACCAATGCCTCCCTACAAATAATTGGTTGGTAGACCGTACGTACTTGGAATAGAAGGGTCTGGCGCTCCCATGGTGTAAATCCTGTCATAATGCCTTCCCCTCCCGTAAGATCCCGTAAACTATAGAACACATTTTCCTACAATGCCTAGGGGTGGTCCTTACTTGGCGTTGGTGGGATAGGATATGGAGCCTCTTGGGCACTGAATCGACTTGGCTGCGGGACTGGAGGGCACTGCTCTGTGAAGCATGGACCTTCCGCACGGATAGCGATTTTGAAAACAACATGTTCAAAATTGGGAGGAGAGTGGTTGTCTGGGCACTTTGGAGGAACACGCCGTTGAGGGAGTTTGCATAGATGGAGAGGAATTAAAAAAAAAAAAAAAAACAGTATATAAATCAAGAGCGGACATCACACAAGCAATCAATCAACTGTTATACCACGTCAAACGCGGGGACGCAGCCATTCGGGTATGCTTTATGTTTTGAACAGTAAGCTTGGCAAAGGTCTTATGAAGTGGGGGATGGGCAGCCTTCTGGATGGTAGTGTCCAAAGCCAACACTCTCCCACACACCACACACAACCCACTCACGAGCACTGACACCCGTGTTGGCTGAAGACCTTAGCTCAATCTCAGTTGGATGGCACCAAGAGTGTCGCAGGCAAGTTCAAATTGACAGCAAGTAACATTAACTCAATTGACATTAACATAATAAGGATATTCTTTCTATTTTATGATTTTATTTGGCAAATTTCTCAAGACAAAATAGCTGACAGATCTAATATGGAGACTTAGGTTGGGGCGGTTGGTGGTTTTGGGATCCCGTAGAAAATGCATCTTTGATGCCTTGGGTATTAGCTACAGCTTGTATTCATTCAGTCATTTCATTTCGGTTGAATTCTTGGACCTTCTTTCTAAACATTGTTACTTTTTTATTCAGTCTTTTACGTACTTATTCTCAAAATCCTGAATCTAAATTTGAGAATGTATAAATGTTTAAATAAAGTCAATCAAATGGGAATTTTAAGAGAAATATTATATATATATCGTCACATATTTCTTAATTTCATTATTGATTAAATTCTTTGAGTCATCAGCCTATTATCCCCGGCGTACCTTTGATCCGTTGAGCGAGAGCCACACGGGGCCCCCAGATCACTATGGCCGACTTTCGTCTCTGTTTGACTTGTAGGTCTCACAGTCAGGCAGGCTTTGACCATTACGCTTTACAGCTGCGCAAAGCGCTAGCTTGAGCCTACCTTCGCGCGGCCGTGGGGATTGAGCCCACAACCTCCTGAATGCCACTTGCGTGCCTAACCAATTGAGCTAGGACACTGGATGGAGCCCGGAGTCTTCTATCGCAGGAGGGAAAAAAAAAAAAAAAAATTGAAAAACGAATAGCAAGCTACTGAGGGTTGTACCACCCCACACGGGGCCAAGAAAAAGGGCATTTCAAGCTTTAAACTACTAGCAGTGTATCTACTCATGTTCTGCTGAAAGATTCATGCTCGTTTTGCACATTTGGTTAGTAGTGGAGCAAGGCCCTCGATCTCCACAGCTCTCGTGGCAAAGGTAGTCACGTTTTTTTTCTTCTTTTCTTTTCTTTAGTAAGCCCTGCCAACGATGCAGGGCAGTCTGTTCTAGATTTCGTTACTTGGGCGTAGTAAACAGCAGAATGCTTCGATACTATATTTCTGGGAAGATGCAGTAGAAGAGAAAAAAAACAAAAGAGGAAGCGACCCAGACCCAAATCGCCCGCCCAGACCCATATCGCCCGGCCCCAGTTTGCAACGGGAAAGAACTCTATCCATCAAAAGGGAAACAATGGGCAGCGCCCTATACTAAATTGCAACGACCTTGACAAGCTAACTTGCCCTACGACCGGTCTTAGGGACGATTACGACCGGACCCCTGAAAACCCGTCCTAGCGAAGTTGTATTGCACGACCTTACCGAAAATAGAAAGAAATGAAACGACGAAAATGAAACCCACACAAGCGCAGCCTCCTGGCTGCGAATTCTCAGGGGACTGGTTGGGTAGCGAAAAAGGGGCTGGATATCCGATGGGAGGGTGGACAATCTTCGCGGCAGGATCAGGAAGACTTCAGGAGGGACTACTGCATCTGCTTCAAGGAATGGACTCAGGTGGACCAAGGAGTGTCGTTGCGCTCACCCATTCCCGGACCCTTTCCCTCCCCATCAACTGCCCTTGGTGGACATGCAATGGTACGGTGTAGAGTAAGCGAAAGGACACAGAACAACGAGACGCTGGGCAGAGCAGCTGAGAGTGCACTGGGGACGGGTGACTGCAGGTAGAAGAGACGTAAATGGAATGGCCACCTGCACAAAGCATCGTGTCACCTAGTCGCTTTTGGTAGGCATAGCACCATATCTTTTGGTCAGGTGGGACAGGGCCTGACAGTCAATCCCCAGTAATACGGGTAATCAATGCTGGCAGGAGACATGGTGAAAATCAGTTCTGAAGAGGTTATGAAGATGTTCAGTGAGATATTGGAACCGTTTTCCAGCAGGTGTCGCTCCCCACCAATAGATTGGAGCGACCAGGTGGCCCGCTAGGAGGGGATGCTCATATCACTCCCCCTAGTGTGGTCGCAGGGGTTAAAAAAAGAAAAAACAGGATTACGTCGAGGGAGTCCAGACGTACTTTCGCCTCGAGGAAGACAGGAAGGTAAAGAAGGTTCTCCATTCCATAACTCTCCTCGTAGAGAACAACCTGTTGTTTGATATGGTCCTAGGAATGGACTGGGGAGGGGTAGCAGGAGCCACATTGCACTTAAGAGAGCATGAGTGTAGGCTTCCTAGTACTTCAGGTGATGTCAAGATGACTCGCCTGTTTCATGTGTCCGGAGTATATAATCCTCTAGCACATTGTTGTCTCAGTGCTCTCGCGATCGCGAGTTTAGTAAAGGAGGAGCAATTAGAAGAGCAGGTTTTTGTGGCCTATGTTATGCCAATCACTGAGCCTAAGAAAGAGGAACCTACCAACCCAGTTATTATCAAGCTGCTGGAAGAGTACGCAGATCTGTCAGAGTCTCCTTCAGGAGTAGTTCCGCGTCCTATCCAACACCTCATTGAGATAGAGCCTGATAGTAAGACTCCCAAATGAGCGGTGTATAGGATGTCTCCTAAGGAGTTGGAGGAGCTGCGGAGACAGTTAGGCGAGCTCCTCGAAAAGGGGTGGATTAGGCCAGTTTGTCTCCATTTGGAGCACCTTTTCTGACGAAAGTCAAGGAGTTGGCTCGAGGGATTCAGGCGAGATGGGCCTGCCCGGACGAGGATAGTTTACTTCGCATAGAGGAAAGCACGAAGGAGCTAGAGAGCGTTTTTAGGGAAGCTAGGGAGTTTATCAAGAGGTGCAGGCTTGAGTTCCTAGAGAGAGTGAAGGAAAGGGACCAACGAGAGTCAGAGCAAGAAGGATCGGCCGAGACGACCAAATAGGAGAAAGAAAAGGACAATGAGGAAACGGCGGCATGATGAGACACGATGAGCACCTGTCAATTTAGCCACGATAAATATTCCCTGAACGTAGTTGGGAAGTTGGAAGGATCGGTGGTGTACGTGTTGATACAAGTGGAGCATCTAGTGAGACTGAGGGTAACGGAAGAGGCCGAGTGTTCCAGGAGAGCGTTGAGGGTTGCACGAGGGACGACACTCTTGGGGAGTAGTTGAGGATGGACGTCTAGTCAGGTTCGAGTCGACCACAACTCTGTTTGAAGGAGGGGTTGCAATTTGCTTGCGGCAAGAGACCTTGAGAGAGACCGAGAGGCTCTTGAAGGAGTAAGCTAGAGAGTCGCGAGAGCTAGCTGGAGTTGTCATGGATGGCGCAATCCTCAAAACATTAGAGGCTCACACACGATATCGTCGAGATATAGTAAAGACTCTGGAAGACGTAGAAAACTTCGGCGATAACGACGAGTTCGAAGCATTCTTCCTTGTTCTGTAGGCGTCCACAAAAGGGATGCTAGTGACTCTGAAACTGGCGGTTGGAGAATGTTAGATAGTACGCCCCGGAGAGTTGGGGTGGAGATGGGAAATGATGAGCCTATGTAGGAGGATATGGGAAGAGGAACTCGCGCAAAGGAGATGGAAGTTCGCGAGATGGAGCGGACTGCGTGAGCATGAAGTCGAGAAGGTTGTGCGATGCTTGAGCGAGATTGGTAGAAAGGAAATATTTCTATACGAAGTTGTCAAATACAAGGTGGCGAATAGTGGCTGGGAAAGAAACCAATTTTGTGTTATGACTGTGTACTTCCTTGACTTACATACGCATCATATTGGGATATACCTACAAAGAGAGGGAGAGGAATTCTGCAGATATTCGAGGTGTTGGAGAATAGCAGCGTGGAAGCTTGAGGAGGAGAAAGAGAGATTGGAGAAATTAGGCGAGCTTGTCAACTCGAGCGACGACATCTTCATCTTTGACGTTCTGCCTAGGCCACCAGCCCCAAAAGAAGGACGGGAACGCAATGGTTGGGAGACGATCGTAGATCTTGCAAGGACCTTCAGGGTTGAAGGTCGGTGTAAGAAGTCGACTTAGTAGGAGTTAAAGGAGATATAGGGAGCATAGGTAAAAACTAGGTCCGGGTTGTCGGTTCTGACATTAGATCTAGGCTGCTACCTGACATTTGCTCCAGGATGCCAATTTTGATATTAGGTGTTGCAAACTCTTCGAACAAATGCATCATTTGGGGAGGAGTTAGGGTACATGGAGTTAGACACGATGGGGACACACCCGACTATGGATCATCAGACCAGCATGTACCGATCGAGCTCTACGAGACCTCAAGGAGCTTACCAGGCAGAATGCGCCTCTTAGATGCGTTGATCAACCTACGATGGCGAGCCCGAGGTGATGGGCGGGCCGATCGTCGCAGAGACGGATAGGACGGCTTCGATGATAGGGATGGAGAACATAACGGAACCTCCGAGGTTTCGACGAGAGATGATTGGTCGGCGCTCACCTACATACGAACGGAGAGAGCCTAGAGGGGATAGGCGCAGGGATGACTAGAGGGACCAGTATGTCCGGGAGCAGTCTTGGAGGGACAGAGACATACCATCTGAGAGGACACGTCCTCGATGGATCTACGATCCGCAGACAGGCGAATCGTATACGCTCCCTTACGAGAGGAGGGGCTGATACATCGTTTCGCACCAACCCACGGAGGTGGACACCAGTCCACCTCTTTTTAGCGGGTATGGTATCACGGAGTACCTTGAGAAGTCGGAGCTGCATGCATATCTCAACCAGTGGTCGGAAGATGAGATTATTGACAATTTTTTGTTCAACTCGGATCCAAGTTGAGCAAATAAATTAAAGAAGCTAGACCAAAGGATAGAAGGTGGACTACTTACAAGGCGAGTCTCTATAATCTCTTCAAGCTAGAAGACATCAAGTATTTTGTTAAACCACTTGTACCTCCCAACATGTTTTTGCCAACCCTGGATTTCACTGCGCACTGACAGTTGTCGAGCCTGGGTCCCATTGTGTTTTCTTTTATGCTTCTCTTCAGAAGAAAAAAAAAAAAAAAAAATCAACTACGCTAGGGACATGAAAGCAGTCGGATGCAGATTCTGGGGTACATGTGAGAGCACCTTCAACGGGCGTTACAACTCTACTGAAATCACGGTAGCAGGAACAAACAAATGAAAAAGCAAAAATTCAGCAACAACTCTTTGGATGTGAAAGCAGCTAGATACATAATCTGGAGTACCTGAAACAAATGAAAAACAACAAAAATTCAACGGCCATTGCAGCCCTTCTGTAATCACGACAACAGGAAAAAAAGAAAGAAAAAGAAAACAAAAAAGCAATAACACTTTGGACGTGAAAGCAATTGGATACAGAATCTGGAGTACGTGTGAGAATGCACCCCCCGTTGCGAAGTGTCAGCTGCCCGTGGAATGCGCCTTGCCTCTCGTTGGCAGGGCACTAAACGCGGATCACCAAAAAAAGAAAGCAAAACAGATACAAAAATTGAAACTGGCTATGTTTCTGGGTAGATGTGTTCCTTTTAGTTCTGATGTGAGCACATCTTCTTCACGGCCTTCCCCGACGTCCTTCCTTTCTTTCTTTTCTTCTTTTTTTTCTTTTTTTTGGTAATGGGAAATACAACTGATGCCGAGCCTGTAGTAGGAAAATGGGAAAACATCCACTTTTCCCTAATTTCCCAACACTGGTGGAGGTACTAGTGGTAAGTTTGGGAAGCGATTCCAAAAGATATCTGATGCCCGAATCACAAAAGGGAAGTTGTCGGAGCTCGACCGATGCAAACTTACCTTGCCACACGAGGAAGTGCTTGTGGCTGCCTCCTATCTAGAGGGGAGTGCAGCAAGATGGTTGAGTGGTTTAGTGCAGTTGCAGGGACTTCCTCGAGATGGTGGAAGACATGTGGCATGATCCTCAGGAGGCTCAAAAGGCCACGGACGCGATGCTGACTTTGCACAACAGGCATTTTAAGTCAGTAAGAGAGAGGTCATCGACGTAGTAGAGCGTCTAATCTGTGTCCCTAGGGTGCGCTATGACCCCCAAGTCTTACTCACCTCCTACCTGAGATGTTTTCCTATGCGTCTCAGGAACTAGTTGGCAGGTGAGGCCAACATCAACATGCACAACTTACCTCATTCAGCAAGATTGCCCTAGACCAAGAAGCCAAGATAGGGCATGGACAAACACCCACGACAGATGGTAGGAAAAAGTCACCGCCTCCCAACTGGAAGGCGAAGGGACGCATCATGTTCGTCGAGAACGATGGTTCTACCATCGAGTTGGATGATAACTTTCAGGCGGGAGAGGGTACAGAGGCAGGGAGCGCAGAGGCTTCAGGGGGTGGAGTAGTCGCTGCCTCAATACAAAAAGGCAAGGCGACCGGTAGACGCCGTGGAGGCTCCCAGTCTAGGAGTCAAGTTGACCCCAACGCTCCTCCATGGGAGAAAGCGGGTCTAACCGAGGATGTGTGGAGAGACCGGTACACCCGACAGACTTGTGTTCGTTATAGCCAATATGCCCATGATCAATTCAAGTGCCGTAACAAAAGGTGACCGAGAAGATCCCACCTACGATGGGGCAGGTGTTGGGATCCTCCGCCCCCGTTGGTAGCAATGTGGCCAGCAGTTTTGACACTACTCCGGGAAACGCGTCGGGCAAGTAGGAATAGTAGCTGTTCCTGCTAGGGTCGAGGTGGTGGACACACCCTCACCATCTCGAGAGATGGCCCAAGCTACTGACTCCATTGTCATCCCGCAAACACATTCAGACTCATCGAGCCCCTATTCGACGACGGCGTTCGAGTCCTCAGAGGAGCTAGAGGAGTGGCCCGCGAGCTTCTCGGACGGCATTGGCAAAGCCCCTAGGAGTGAGATGTTTGTTGGCGAGGTAGAGGACCTGACCCGCGAGCTTCTTGGACGGCATTGGCAAAAGCCCCTAGGAGTGAGATGTTTGTTGGCGAGGTAGTCATTGGCGGTCGTGAGGCCTGGGCCTATTATGACACTTGCTCGACTAGGAACTTCATTAGTCGTGAGTGCGTTGAGAGGCTGCACTTACAGGGGCAAGTGCAACGCCCGAGTCGACTTGTGGAGTCGACCTGTGCCAACAAACAGCGCATGGTAGTCCATGACTACCTACAAAACGTTGAGTGTTGTTTCTCGTACGCGGGACGGGAATTGAGACATCGCGTCTCGTTTCTAGTTAGCGATGATCTCCCTATAGATATCTTGTTAGGTATGTACTACCTCTCCGTTGCACAGCCCCAGTTTGACTGTGACCGAAAAGTGGTCAAACACACTTTGCCATGTGGGGGGACCGCCAGGTTACGTAAGTTCAAAGCTAGTAATCTGATTGAGTCCTACGGATGCATGTGTGCGGCCGCGTTCTATAACTATTATAAGCAAAATCCGAAGGAGGGTATGTATCTAGTCTATGTCTCTGCAGCAGGCGAGCCCGTGAAAATGCCGCCGGAGATAGAGGGAGTAGTTGCTAAATACCCTAATCTATTTGAGGAGCCGAAAGGGGTTGTTGAGAGGGAGGTCGTCCACACAATAGAGATTATCCCAGGGTCTAGCATCCCGAAGGGTAGGATCTATTGGATGTCTCCAGGCGAGCTTGATGAGCTTCGCCGACAATTCAAGGAACTCGTAGAGAAGGGTTGGATCCGACCGAGTATCTCCCCGTACGGATCCCCAGTCTTATTTGTGCCGAAGAAGGGGGGAACTCTGAGGATGTGCATTGACTATAGGGTCCTCAATGCTATCAGTGTCTAGAACCGAGAGCCTCTACCTTGCATCGATGACTTGCTAGATGGAGTGCAAGGGTGCCGGTACTTCAGTAAGATAGATCTGAAGTTTGGGTAACATCAGATTGCAATCTGGCCCGAGGATCAACACAAAACCGCATCTCAGACCAGGTACGGTGTCGGGACTGGTGAGTCCCGAATGATTTCTCGTCACTCCAGAGACTGTATTTGACCAATTTGTGCACGACAGAGAAAATCGGAGGAAGGAATGCTGGAAAGATCGAAAGCGTGAATACAGACAACAGGAGCCTAGAGGCTGTCCGGAGTCGTCAAGACCACCAAAGCTAAAGAGGAATTGTCTAAGCGGGAAGCGGCAAAGGAATGTGAGAGAATAGCAAGGGTGACTCCTTCCCCAAGGACGGAGGATGGCCGCCGGGAAGTTGGTAGCAGCATGAGAGGTGCATAGCAAGGGAAGGAAGAAAGTGGGAAGGGACAGGGCGCAAGGCGCTGATGTGACGTGGCGGTGGGTGGGCCGAGGAGATCGCAGGTTAGGGGGAACCGACGCCCGGAGCGGAACGGCGTGTGGGACACAAAGGGAACGGGGGGAGCCGGAGACCGCCGCAAGGCGGAAGGACGGCAGGAGCACCAAGGGAGGATGTGGTACAAGAGGGGCAGGAGTGTCGGGGACCACATGGGATCGGAAGACGAGGCGGTACCGGCAGGACAAAGAGCCGGGGACCATGCGGGACCAGGGGACGGCGTGGTGCCGGCAGGGCRAAGTGCCGGGAACCGCGTGAGACCAAGGGAAAGACGTAATGCAGGCGGGCCGAAGTGCGAGGGACCACGTGGGCCTAGATAAAATGGCGGCACCCGCGAAAACACTAGCAAGACGGGTATCAACGAGATGAAGTGTCGGGAGCCGCCAAAGGGGGCTTAAGGTCGGAGCCATCGGCGGAATAATCGACGACCAGCCCAAGGATGAGGGCGCGCGAGAGCGGGTCGTCAATCTGGATGACGCCGGAAAAAGGGGAGGGGCTAGGAACGATAAGAAAAAGAGGAGAAGTCGGGCGCTGACGGAAGTTGTCAGCGGAACGGAGGAGACGAGCGTGAGACGGGGAAGACGGAGGGTACCCGGGGCGACCCAAGGGGACCCTGGATCAAGTGCGACAACGATAAAAGTAAAATAACATGATATCAGGTGGACGGGATCGCCCAGGCCAGGGGTCGGGATGAAAATGATGAGTGCCGCCGCGGCAAGCGCCGGCGGGAGGTGCCGAGGGGAAAAGAGGGGGGGATAGAGGTATAGGAGGCCGACCAACAGCCTGGGTTATTCCGGACCAGCCAGGCCAAGAAAAACGAAGTTTCGAGGGCTCCACGTGGCGAGAAGGCTGGCTGGAGGAAATCGGAGCAAGGGGGTTTCAAACTGGAAGCGGCGGCAGCAAAAAGGAGCCTCCTTGGACCTTGGGGGTGCCACTAGTGCAGTCCGAGGTGTAACGGCCATATGCCTGCTGCAAAATCAGACCTTGGGTAGGGTCCAACAGTTGGAAAGAGGAGAAACAGCTGTTGGACACTTGGCCCTACAGAAATAAGAGAGGAAGGAGAGAAAAAGGGGAGAAAAAGGGGGAGAATGAGACAAAGGAGGAGGAATGAGTGGAGGAAAAAGTGCCGCCAGGTTGGGACTGCAACAGTAGGGACTGGCAGGTCTCAATGATGACCTCATCCCTCCTAGATCCTAGGAGGGCAGTCCGGATTGCAGAGATAAGGTCCTTGGGGCATTATCTCGGCAATATCTGAATTTTAGCAGCAAAAATAAGGGAAAATGCTGAGGTGAGTTGGCCGGCTCATTTTTGGGCCTTAGATCTGAATTCTGATCTTGCGGAGGAGGAGATCTAGCCGTTTTTGTGGGCTGACACAAAACGGCGAGCTCCGGAATGAGTTGGCAGCAAAATGGAGGGAAAACAAAGAGAGGAACAAGACAAAACTGCGAATTTCGCCCAAGGTCTGGGCCAGGTACATCAAAAAAATTGAAAGTGGGGGTAAAAGACTCAAATTTGGAGCAAGGGGGGCTTGGGAGTAGCTCGGAATGATGAAAACCATGGATCTCAGCCAAATCCAAGGCTGAGATTTGTGCCGCCACTTTGGAAAATGTAACGGCCTACTCACAAGAGGCCTAGACTAGAAAAAAATGAAAAACGGGCCTATAGGCCCTCAAATTTTGGTAAAGGCTGCGTTTTGGGGTAGTGGTACCCAAAAGGCGGCACTTTTTGAAGTGAAAAGAGGCCGGGGTAGGCCAAGGGGTAGTCCGAGAGGGTACCAGCCTCTCGGACTGCATGTACCTGGCCAAAATAAGGCCCAGGTACTCCCTGAGAGGCCAAAACCGGAAATTTGGCCCTTGGGGTACCTCGCTCCACCTAGAGGCACTTGGAGGGGCCTAGAGGTTGGGCGGTGCACCTGTTCCAGCCTATATAAGATGGAGGTGTAGGCCGCAACTATCATTTGAGAATGAGAGGTGCCCATGCTGCCCAAATGAGTCCTGGAAAGAGTTCGAGAGGGAGAGAACCAAGGGAGTGAGGGTCGGAGCTAGCCTGTAGCCTGGCTATGGTGGTAAGGCTGAGAAAGGTGACCTAGAGGCTACGAGGGAGCAAGGAGAGTGGTCCGCCATAGCCCGCAGGCTGTGAAGTAGGGGGAGAGGCTGAAAGGGGTCCGCATATCCCTTCTAGAGGGAAGGACTCCACAGCCTTAGAGGTAGGAACCTGCCATAGCTAAAGGAGAGGTGTGAGGGAAGGAGGAGAGAGCTTGGGAGAGAGGAAAAGCCATACCCAGGAGGCTAGAACCAAGCATTGGGACGCCACTGCCTAGAGACCAGCCAGAGGTGAGTGAAAGAGGAGGGAGGCCTCCTCCTTCTTCTTCTTCTTCTGCTTCCTTTCCTTCTTCTTCTTCTTCTTCTTCTTCTTCTTCGTCTTCTTCTTCTTCCTCTCCTTCTTCCTTTTCTTTTTCTCCTCCTTCTCCCCCTCCTCCTCTTTTCAAAACTGCAATTTTTGCTGATTTGGGAGGGTGTATGTGTTGCGCTGCATCTTGGGATACTTCGGTGATGTTTCCCCTAGTGTAAGATGATGTCAAACTTGTCATCTTGTTGATTTGGGTGCTGGGGTGTAAAGCGCTTCATCTTGTGATACTTCGGTGATCTTTCCCCTAGTGTAGATGATGTCAAACTTGTCATTTTGTTGATTTGGGTGCCTGGGGGTGTTGAGCTGCATATTGGGATACGTCGATGATGTTTCCCCTAGTGTATATGATGTCAAACTTGTATCTTGTTGATTTGGGTGCTGGGGTGTAAAGTGCTTCATCTTGTGATACTTCGGTGATGTTTCCCCTAGTGTAGATGATGTCAAACTTGTCATTTTGTTGATTTGGGT
>BFEA01000006.1:4204485-4220373 GCA_003427395.1 Chara braunii | reverse complement strand
GGAAGGGGTGAAAGAGATGTTCTTAGACGAGGAGGAGGATTTCAGTGATGAGGAGGACAGGGATGAGATAGAGGGCTGGGACTTCTGAGGGGGGGGCTTACCTGGGGAAAACGGGTTGTCGGCTATGTGCAGGTAGGGAGCGATGGCCTGGGAACTCGAGCTATGGGACTGCACATGGGAACCAAGACGAGTCGGGAGGGGAGTAGAGATGTCAGTACCGCCGAGCAATGAATGGAAGGGGACCACATGTGATTGGCGGGGATATGAGATTGTGCCGGAGCTATCGTGCCTATGGATAGAGCGTGCCTGGAACCCGTTGAGGGAAGAGGGAGGATGGGAGGAGATTGTGGAAGGAAGGGTGGAATCAGTCGAGACGATCGTTCTCTCTGAACAAGGTTGGCACCTGTTCTGCACAACGCTCGCGCCAGGACAGGACCTGATGTGGCTTTTAGGGGACGCTGAGGCAAGGGCTCGACAGGCGGGGGAAAGATTTGCTAACAAAGGATGGGATATGGTCAGCGGTAGAGTCGTGATGGGAGGATGGAAGGAATTTAAACCGCCTGGCGCACGAATCAAGAGCTGGGTACCCGAGTTCGTGGCGAACTGGTTTGGGGGTTTTGATCATGTAACAGAGGTAGCCGACACGATGGAGCGAATACACGTGAACTGCACATGGCTGGCAGGGGAATTCTATAGGACGTCCTTGAAATACGGGCCCTTCCACGACGATAGAGCCCGGGAGGTCCTTATCATTTTGGATATTGAAAGGAATGACCAGCAGGAGGTGACCCCGGAAACTAGGGAGGCCATAATCCGCCGTGAGGTAGCAGCAACACCTTGCTATGTGGATGATGTGTTCAAACTGTTCGAAGTACTGTGGTTCGACTAAGGGCAGGGAAGCTGTGGGGCCAGACAAATATGGGAAAAATTGCTAAGATAAGGGAATGGGATGTCTTGCCATTGTAGGGTTCAATGCGGATTGCGAGACAGGAGATCAAAGGCGAGTGTGTGATGGCGCGAAGAAGGACGTTCCTCGAGGAATGCCCCTTGGGCATTGAACCGCCTAGGGAAGTACCAGGCGGGATAGAGGTCAGCTTGCCGACAACGAATGGAGGCTGGCACCAGGTAGTGGATTGGGTCGGAGTCGAACTTGCGGAAAACATGGTTTACTTAGTAACGAAAGTTGAGTGGCGTGCGGATGAGACTGGGGAATGGAACCCAAACCCGCGGGGGCATGTGCGTGCAGAAGGGCGGTTGTATATGTCAGAGGATGGGTGGTGGGAGTTTGGAGTTATGTTGGCGTCAGGGAAAGATCCATTGGGCATGTTCGAAGGGGCATGGCAGTTGGTGTGGCAGGCGGGAATCGAATTCGCGGACCGAGGGATGGATGATGTAACAGCAAACCTTAGGGTAGCCATGGTTGGGAGCTTTGAATTACCCAATGAGAACGTCCGGATGAGACTGCCGCCCTTCCTGCTGGAAAGGCTAGGCGGAGTGGAACTTATCAGACGCGCGGTGGCTGACCTTGCCACTCTGACATATGAGGACACAATGATACACCGTGAATACTACCGGGCCTTCCTAGAAATAGGGCCGTTTAGCGGGGAGCAGAAGTATGAGGTGTTGCGGACTCTGCGCGCCGTTTTTACCACCAGGCCAAGGGCCCCGGTCGTAAGGGAGGAAGTTCTATGGGGCGTCGTCCGACGGGAAATAAGTCAAGGGATGACGTACGTGGATGATTTACACCGGTTGTATGAGCCAACGGGAGTAGAAACAGGCTGGTAAAAGAGCCGAGGAAAGGAAAAGAGATAGAAGGGGAAAGAGGCATTGAGATAAGGACCAAGGAATTGCTCGGGTAAGGGCCGGGAAATGGATGGAATAAGCAAACTCGCTTGCTGTTTAAACTGTGCAGGGGACCGCTAATCGACAATGGCAATGAGACGCGCCCGGATGTCGCGACGGCTCACGCACCCGCGGCCACCCACGAAATGTGGGGGCAAATGGGAGGTATCGCTCCCGGCAAGTTACAGGGTCCGAGGGATTGATACCGAATGGAGAGTCGTGACCCTGGGAAGGGACCAGGCATTCATGATGGTGGAATGTTTGTGGGTTGGTATGAGGATCAATAGGGGGCCAGGGGACGACCTGTACATTGACCTCAGGGTGACAGGAACCGTATACTTGCCAGAGCTTGGGTGGCATATGTTAGGAACGGAGCTGGCACTAGGACATGGGTTGTTACCAATCTTTCAAAGGGCTACTAGGGTACTGAACCGAGTAGGCCAGGAAGTGCGAGGGAGGAGGAATGTGGGGTTGAGGACCTGGGTGGAAGTAGGAGGTTGGCAAGAGTTTAAGGCCCCAATGACAGGGCTGAGGTGCTGAGTCCCCCGCTTCATGGTGGACCTGGTATTTGGCAGCCTTAAAAGGGCTAGGGACCTGTGGATTCGACCCTGGTCTGGATCCACCACTTTCGACCACAGACAACGGGGATGTTTTACGATGTGTCGGTCAGGCACGGACCGTTCTGGGGTAATCAGGCCTGGGAATTACTTGACCTGATTGAAATTTTGATATTTGGGTTGCCTCGCTTGGCGTTTGAGGAGTATGAACCAATAATCGTTAGGGAAATAGAGATGGGAGAAAACTATCTTGCTGGGGTGGCCGACCTGTTCGAAGAACCGGATGAGCAGGGCAGGCCTGAGGGACCAGCATGAGAAAACGCGACGGGAAGAGGTAGGGAAATAATGGATGGGTACTAGGATAAACAGGCAGCCATCAACAAAAGAGGGACAGTGGTTGGAGTTCCGGCCGACTCAATGATGCGGCAGGGAGGAACCAGGAAGACCACCCGCTCCAAAAATTCTGGGGCACTTGGATGCCAATAAGCCGAAAGGGCCGTCTCCGATAGGGAAACCACTGGGCTCAGGCACTGCCCTAAGAATCAAAGCGCGACAGTGATGAAATGCCAAGCGACGGCGGCAAGGCCCCGGTAGAAGAAAACCTGAAGGATGCCCGGGGGAAAAAAGTCAGAAAAGTCGTACCGATTAATATAAGACGCAAAAAAAACATGGGAATAGGCGGGTTTTAGGGTCGGGACTAGGGCAGTTATGAACAACCGGCCACTTTTTCGCAAAACTTTTTTTCCATGTGCAGGCTAGGTAAAGAAATGGCGACTGAGGAAGGAATCGATGACCAGCAGAGCGGAGGGAATTAGGGCACGAATGGGGATGGGGAACGAAACGAGGGATTAGCGAAGGATCGAGAGTCAGCCAAACTGGAAGGAACCCGAGAAGACGGAAAGGATGCCTCAATTGGAGAAAGCTCGGGGAAAGCTGGGGGTAGCAAAAGGGGACCTCAGGAAAACAGGGAAGGGGGAAATGATATGAGAACAAGCCCTCGGAACTCAGCAGGAGCCACCCCTAAAAAGACAAAAGTCTCGGATGCTAGTCGTAAATTGGCAGAGATAGAAAAGCAGACTGCAGAATTTAAGGCAAGGCTTATCGAGCAGATGATGGCCGAGGATGAAGAGGACCCCCAGGGCGCAGGGTCACGTGAGGGACGCAGGACCGGTCAAGACGAGGCTAGGTATGAGGGGAAGGATAATAGCCACAAAAGAACGCCTAGTAAGAAGGGGAAGGACAAAAACGACCCCCCGACGGAGGAGACTGAAAACACTATGACCCCACCCGCCATCGACAGCGGCACTAGCAGACTGCCCACTACGCCGAAAGTAACAAGGGCGTGTGACGGACTCTGGAACCTTAGGGAAAGAGTGCTAGGATGGTTCGACCCAGAAGGAACGCCGAAAACCAGGGAGAAGCAAAGGAAAAGCAAGGCAGGGGAAGGGACCAGTGCGGCCAGAGAAGCGGGTGGCTCCGAAGATGGTCTCAAGAGGGTAGTCGCCACCCTCACCAGGACACTAAACAAGAGCCAGGGGTATCTCGCAGATTCAAAGAAGAAACTCACGTTCGATGGGGCCAACATTACGGAGTTTCTAATAGACTATGAAAACCTAGCAGCCTTACTGAATTGGACGGAAGAGGAAAAGATGGAGCACCTGGGGCAGCACGTGTCGCTAAGCTTGGGAAGGGACATTATGGCCATCATCGTCTCCAGTGGATCCTGGAAAGAAACCAGGAATGAGATGATGAGGAAATACCTGAAGGCAGAAAAAATGGCAACAAAGGCCGAATTAGCCGCGGTCCGGAGGAAAAACTATGCGACTTACAACGATTTCCTAAGGGCGTTCATGTTAGTGGCTCTGCGAATTCCCGGGGTAACGGACCGCATAATGAGTAAATACTTCCTCAGGCAGTTTTCCGAGTTTGATAAAGATAAGATTTTGTCAGCATACCTGCAGACCAACAAGTTCGAATACACGAGAGATGTGGACTTCAGCACCGTAACAGACCTTGCGGAAAAGACAGTGGTCACCGAGACGCTAACCCTGCTTAAGGAAGGGAAGGTCAAGAAGGGGATAGAGAGCCTGCACGAACGGGTGCACGAGGTTGACAGCAAGATGGACAGAATGGAAAATGCGCTGTTAGTAATGCAGGCGCAAGTGTCCAGACCCGCCCTCCCGCCCCAAGAGGCCGTGGTTCCGGCAGCTGTAGCAAACCGGGGGTTTGGCAGGAGGGACCCGGCCAACGAACAATCCAAGTATTGCACCATGATCGGGCATTTCGTACGGGCCTGTCCGAGACTCAATCACGATATCGAGCTGCAGAGGTGTAGTAGGTCCCTCAAAGGCGAGATCCTCGGACCCACGGGGGAGCGTGTCAATTGGAACTCGCCAGGAGGGATGCGGCGAGCCGTCATCCTCCTGAATAACTTAGAGATAGTTGTCGTAGAAGCAGAGCCGATAGCCGAGATTGTCTGGGACCAGCCAAGGGGACGGGGACCACAGGCCAATTTTATCCTACAAGGCAATGGCCAGGATAGGGTAAATATTACCACTTGCCGGGCCGGCGCAGAAAAGAAGCTTATTCAAGATACAGTAATGGAAGAACTCGCAGGGACTAGCACGGGCAAGCAAGAGACCGAAGCCGGGGAACAAAGAAGGTCTATGGGAAGCCAAGGGAGGACGAACTGGTAGACAAGGCTACGGCGGCAAAGAAGAAGTTCAGGTATCAAATTCCGATCCTGACTTCGCCAGAAATCGAGGGCACCTTGAGTAAGCTAATGGGTACCATGGTATCGGTGTCCTTTCAAACCATGCTGCAAGCCAGCCCGAGGCTGCTTAAAGGACTCAGGCAGTTGCTAACGCGTAAGCGCGTAGAGGTAGAGGAGGCCCCGGAACTGCAAGAGCAGGACACGGACGAGGCCGAGCCGCCGCAAGGAGTCTCCAACCTCCAAAGCATTCCAGGGGGCCTGGGAGATTTGGAGAAAGCCTTTGCAGACATCCGCCTAAGCCTACCGGATCGTGAAGGTGGCAAAGTCATGAGGGCGCCACCCGGGACAAAGCTTAGCTTTCATGCATTACCAGTTGGGAAAAGTTCAAATCGGAACTCACCACACTGACGCGTTAGTGGACGGCGGAGCAGAAATCACCCTCATACGACGAGATTTCGCAACGGTCACGGGGTGCACGGTAAGCAAGGAGGTAGTAGGGAGTATCCGGGGAGCCGGTGGTGAAATTTTTTTCACAGGGTATGTCACCAAATGTGCAGTCAGGGCGGGAATCCGGGAATCCATTTGGTCCTTTCAGCGGATGACCGTGATGGAAGAAATGGATCACGACGTAATCCTCGGGAGATCGTGGTGCGCCAATGTGGAAATGATAGGAATGCATCTGCACGACGGCACATACATGGTAGACATTGAGGACCCAGTGACTGGCCACGGGGAACTCCTTCGACTTCTTGGGACCGGAGGAGACCCTCCGAAGGGCAAATTGGCAACCTGGTCTCCGACATTCGAAGAAAGTGCGCGGAAGGGGGCATTCGCACGAATGGAAGGCATGAGGGAAAGGGTAGAAATTGTGATCGAGGAGGCTTTTAGTAAAAAGGAATGGATCAAGATGGGTCTGCCCGTAAAGAAGAGAAGGCCTGAGGACGAGTCCCTGGGGGTTATGGTGGCGGAAAAGGAGCAGGAAGTTGAACTTGGGGCCAGCTTGCCCAAGCCAAAGGAAGGCCGTAACGAGACCCCCGAGCTAGTGCTCGAAGTCCCAGACCTGTTGCAACTTGTTAAGGCAATCAGGTACCACAAAGTCGGGGTGGACCCGGCAGCGCTTGCCAAGTTTGAGGATGAGGTTCGAAAAGGCTACTGCCTGAATGGGAAGATAGTTAGCATTGAGCCCCCTATCATGGAAATAGCAAGGCCAATCCCGACCGTTCATTTTTTAGGAGAACGATCCCAGAAGGCAGTGTGCGAAAATGCAAACCCGTAGGAAAGAAGGCCAAGCCGGTCTCGATCCTAGTAGAAACATCAAAGGAAGAGGCCATGAAGAAAGAGGAGGAGATCCTACGGGTTATAAGGGAGGGACGTGCAACGGAAGGGCATCGCATACCTACGGGTTATAAGGGAGAGACGTGCAACGGAAGGGCATCGCATACCAGATGAGGTAGCAGATACCATGAAAATAGGAGTGGAAGGGTTTCTAACAACGGAAAAAACTCAATTGATAAGAAAGGCGTGCCAGGAGTTTCATTTAGCTTTCGGCGAGAGAAGAGCTGATGGCGTCAATCTCACTCGGGAGGAGCGGGGTACGGATCAGAACAAACAGGAATTCTTCCTCATACAGATGTACGAGGGCGTCTTCAAAGAAATCAGCCTGCTGCTTGTAGGGAACAAACAACCTACGAAAGTCAGTCCCAAGGCAAGGGAGGAAGTAAAAAAGTATGTCATAAGAAATGGCCACCTGTTCAAGAGGAAGGAAGGGATGATGCCTAGACGCGTCGTTTGTGGGAGGTCTAGGCAGCTGGACGTAATTCAGGCAATGCATGATGGGCTAGTTGGGGGTCACCGATCGTGAAAGGGGACACTTGCAAAGATTGTGCCCCTCTATTTCTGGTCAGGAATGGCAGGCATGGTCGCAACGTACTGTCAGACGTGTCTGATATGTCAAGAGAGGAGCTCAGTACGGGTTTACGAGCCCCTTAGACCCACTCGGGTACTGGGACCCGGACACCTTGTTCACCTCGATCTTGCGGTTATGCCCGTATCGACGGATGGGTTTAGATACATCTTGGATGCGAGGGATAATCTCAGTGGCTACGTAAGAAGCCGTAGCCCTCGAAAAGAAGACGGGGAAAGCAGTGGCCGATTGGGTGGGAGATTTCTACCTAAGACACCCCTTTGTGCGCAGGTTTATAGCAGACAATGGGACAAAATTCGTTAACCAGGACGTATTGAACAGGTTTAAGATATTGTGCGTACCGATCAAGATCACCGAGCCCTACCATCCTGAGGCAAATGCACCAGTAGAAAGGGGTCACGAGACTTTGAAGAACACAATTGCAAAGTTGGCAGCAGATAATTCGGGAAGTTGGCCACGGTTTCTCAAGCAGGCAGTCTTCGTCGAGAACATGACTCCAAAAAGAACAACGGGATGTATTCCAGCAGAACTCTGGTATGGAAGGGAGATCGACTTTCCGATAGAAGCGTTGGTCCCTACCTGGAACAGGCTAGATGACGACCCACACTTGAGCACAGAAGAGTTAATCACCGCACGTTGTCAGCAAGTCGCCAGAAATGAGGAGACACTCGAGGAAGTCGTCAATCGTGTGACGGATAGCCGAATGATGGATAAAGGAAGATGGGACCAGGTCAAAAACATTCGGAAGGAGCCACTCCAGGTGGGGGAAAAGGTGCTAGTTAGGAACTCAGCTCTTGAAAGCACATGGTCTGGGCAGCAGGGAAAAAGATTCAAAGGGCTTTACAGGATCGCTAAGCGGGTGGGACTGAACACATTTGAACTTGAGGATCTCGATGGTACTAGCATAAGAGGTCCATTTCCGGGACAGAGACTCATCAGATTTTTGAGCAGGGATCTGGTGGAACAGTGGCTACAAGATGCCCAGGACACGGAAACTGGGGAATTGACAGCCTGAAAGGAAGGCAGCTGGCTATAAGTTCTGGACCGCCTCCTTGTGGATGTGATCATGACCACAGGGATTGTTCGTTTGTGTGTCTTGACTTTTGTGCAACGTGGGGAGACGGCCTGGGCTGACTGTGACTGGGCCTGGGAGCACGGGACAATGTATTATAGTTTTTGTGGGGTAACGCTGGGTACGGTCTACACGAGGTATTTATGCGCTGGGACAATGTACCATAATTTTTGTGGGGTGATGCCGTGGGCTGCCTACATGGGGCACCTATGTGTTGGGACACTGTGTCGAGGGTTCTAAGGGATAATGGGGTTACCAACTATATGGGGGCAAGCAAGAGTCTTAGGGAAACCTCCAAACCCGCAAATGGGAGTGGAATGGAATGCTTGTGTATGAGGGGTATCGTGACTGTTATGTATGAACAGGGCCAGGCAAGAAGAAGAAAGACAACAAGAAAACAAAAAAATGGAGTTTGGGAATGAAAATGATAGCAATGCAATTAACAGGCCGGAAGAGGGACAGTCCTCAAGGCAAGCCGGATAGTCAAGCTCCAGGAAGTTGTATGTGGGGTTTGGTCACAACCTAGTTGTGAACAGGGGGGGCAAAAAGCAAGGGACCAGAGGACCGTCGCCACTGAAGGAAGGGGAGCCAATAGAGTTGCCTTCAGACAGTGATCCTAGTAGTAAGGAAGAGGGGAACCCAGAGGAAGGACAACGGCCGGGAGAGAATGAGCCCGTTGAGTTCATTGACCTCACCAGCGACGAGGAGGAAGATGAGGTAACGACGCCCACAAGGGAAGAACGGGGGAGAGGGGAGCAGCCGGGTGAGAGAAAGGACAAATGGATAGAAGAGTTCGGACCTGAGTTCGGCGATTGGTTTGATCAATGGGGCACTATCTTGCGATATCAGTGGATTATGAAGGCAAGGGAAAAGTTGGGCAGGGGAGAGGATCTATCCCCAACAACCTTCTTCATAGAACGGACACTCCTCCAGTTCCAAGGAATAAAGAGGCAAATGGAGCAGGAAATGGAGGATCGCGCAAGGAGGGAGGCTCAATGCAGGCCACCTGGCCGATAGAGGCACAGCAGTCGTAAGGAGAAGCATGGAGGGTTTGATCCCTGGGCATTCAGAGCTGCCATTTCGGACTTCACGTTTGAACTCCTTTTTGTGAATGAATTTTCTAAGCCCGAAGTGACTAAGGACTGGGTAGTCAGCGCTACTTCGTACGAATGGTTGCTTCTTCAGGGAAAGGCATGAGGGTTTTGCACTTAGAATAGAATTATGAATGGCCGTAAATTATGGATGGCCGGGTAGATTAAGGGAAAGAAAAAGGGGAAACAACAGGGATCTAGACGGAGACGAGTTTGTAATGTTGTCTTTGCATTCGAACTCTGTCTCCTTATGTTTCCTTGTAAGGACTGCAATGAAACTACTTTTTGGGATTGAGGGAGCTAGTAGAGGGTGGGTGATCAGGGCTACTTTGTATAAGTACTCGCTCCGTTTGGGAAATATGAGCCTTTGGGTAGTAAGAAAGGGATTGGGGGTTGGCTGACTTTATGGGCAGTGGCATGTGAGCTCTTGAACGTTGCAAGAAACATTTATGACGAAAGTCTTTCCTTTGAGTTATGTATCCATGATTGAATGAGTCGCTCCACGAGTCCTTGTGAGAGGTTAGGGGACCTATGGGTAGAGAGGCACCCTCTCCCCGAGGAGCCTAATCCAACCTACCCCAGGCAATCCCAGAGCATTGAGAAGCATATGAGAAGTCAGAAAGGTGGCAGGGAAACATTGAAATGATGCAACACCCCTTGCAATGGTTGAACGGTCAGGCGGGGTAGTGCTGCTTGGGGCCGCGATCCTCAACTTGAGTACTCGACGCTAAGTCGGATGTATGGATGGAGGTAAGAATGACAAAAGACATGAGGAAAAGGAAGAAGCATGCGTAAAAACCTAAGACGATGGCCGCCCTCTAACCCCCAAGACGAGATAGGATCCGTGTCCTTGAGGCCCACCCCCTCGGGCGCTAACATTGCAATGGACAAGGATGACCCTAACCAGGCTGTTCAATTGAAATGGATAAGGATGGTCCTAACCAGGCTGTCCGATTGCAATGGATAAGAATGGCCTAACCAGGCTGTTCGACTTGGAAAGGGAAAGAACGACCCTAACCAGGTTGTTCGGAACGGCCCCTGACAAGGGTCATTCTTTGGAATTGGCACTGGGGTCCCCTTGCATGGCTGCTTGTGATGCATGGAACTGGAAGAGCAGAACTTTGGAAAAGAGATTGGAAGAGCTGAGCCTTGGAAAAAACATTGGAAGAGATATTGGACTCAGCCGTGGAAGGGATATTGCATTGAGCATTGGACTGAGAATGAGCACTGGACTGAGATTAAGCCTGGGAATGAGACTGAGCATCGGAATTGAATTGAGCATTGGAAAAGGCATTGCATAAACAGGGGACCCTAGGCAACTGGAAATGGACTTGGAAAGAGTCTTGAAATGGAATTTCTCTTTTCTTCTAGTCTTTGGCCTCAGCAAGAGGGGGATACCGGCGCATGCACCGCGACCCCAAAGACCTCTATCTCCTTGAGGGAAAAAGTCTCAGCGCGACCTGTTCCTCTTGTAAGAGGATGAGGGTTAAAGGACTAAGACACCCACCACTTGGATCGGTGCGGGACGTCCGGAACCACCTCCGACAATGAGCTCTAGTCGGGGAGTTCCAACTGCGCCTCCTGTTGAATGCCTAAACGTCAAAGGGCAAGAGAGCCAAATGGACAGGAAAGTCATTCTCATCTAGTCTATTTTGCTACTCTCCAACCACACGCCATGTCATAGAGGGGTGGCATGGCCATTTGGGTTGGACCACGGCTGTCCGCGCTAAGTTGGGCGGCACTATCCAAGGGGAGAGGCTGGGCGAGGTACCGGGTGGAGTCCGCCACCACCACGGGGCATTGACATTGCCCTGCCGGAACATTACAACCGTTTCGGGACTAATTGCGAGGACTTCGTAACTGCACTCGCGAACTGATCGAGCACCCCAACTCTCTTGGAAGGAAGAGGCCGGAATCCAGAAAATCACCACTCGGGAGGAACGATTCGCGAGGAACGCTCTTACGGCTGGACGAAGCACTGGTAGGCTTGGATTGGACCTACCTGACAGACGCGGGGAGGAACCTCAGTATTGGTGCTTTCCACGTAAGAGAAGAAAGGTCGGACCGGGTAGAAGGATGAGGCGTCGTCCGCTGGGGAGGAACTGATCACTCTTCCTTTTGTGAAGCGGATGGGCTTGTGTCCTTGACTTGCGGTTGGTGGGCCAAAGGTCTCGTGCCTCCGAGTGAGGACCAGTTATGCGATGGGGACATCGCGTTTTGAGTGGGGGGAAGGTGCGCCATCTACCAATGAATACGCATGAAAATAAGACTTCTAATTGATTTTGCATGAGCTTGGAAAAAAGGGGGCCTGTCAAGATGGCCGGAACAGAGAAAGATTGTAATTGACTTTGTACAGGCCTGAGAAAAGGGGGTCTAGCAAGGCGCCAGCGCAAAAAGGACTTGAGCAAGTGACATGGTATGAACTGGAACTGGCGGACTGAGAGTTGGCTGTGTAATCGGCTCGTATAAGCTTGAAAAGATGAGAAGTGGCTAAGGGGTGAACCAAGCATTGCACATGAAAAGTCAATTAAGTAAAGGGCAAGAAAGGGCAGAGGATGATATGCATGCGGAATTGGCAGGACCTGAGAAAGGCCGGGAGGAATGACCCGGGAATAATGCATGTGGATCTGACTATGTCTGAGCTCCGAAGAGGGGAAAAACTGTACTGAAAATGTGTGAATGTCCTAAGAGTAATGAATGGGACGAAACCAAAAGGATTTCTGCTCGAGAATGTTTTCTCAATAAAATGGGAAGATAGATTTGAGATTACGAATGCAGCCTTCAAGACATTGTCAAGAGCGAGAAATAACGTACAATGAAAAACTAGATGCAGAGCATGTCTGTGGTCAGACCCCTCCAAGGGGCGATGCTAGTCAACTTGATGAGGGAAAGAGATACCAAACTGCTTAAGCTCCTTGACGTGTTGCTAGCTCGCACCTGGAGGAAGCCATGGCAAAGGATCCTTGTGACATCCGTCGCCAAAATCTCCCTTTCACCTCGGTCCCTGGGGAGGATGATGAGCGCGTCGTCCTCTCTCTTGTGGAACGATAAGGGAAGTTGTGGGGAAGCCCTTGGGTATGTGGGAATTTCAGTGAGAAAGAGATACAACTTTGAGACGGACGTTGATGCATAGAGAGTGTTACGCACTCGTTACAAAGGCATTATTGAGCTTGGGGAGGTTACGCAATCCAAAGGAAACCCGAAACAAAAACCTTAACCCCTCCATACCCTCCCCTGCCCCGAGGGGCGGAAACTTAAAGAAGGACAAGAGGAAAGAGTGGGAAAGACAAAAAGAACCCTGGCAAGCTAACTACTCATCCCACCCCACTCCCCTTCCCTGTCTGTCTATCACTCCAAAATTCCTACTGACCATGGATCGGTGCGCGGTGAGGACATCGCGAATGAGTGGGGGGAATATGTCGGGACTGGTGAGTCCCGAATGATTTCCCGTCACTCGAGAGACTGTATTCGACCAATTTGTGCACGACAGAGAAAATCGGAGGAAGGAATGCTGGAAAGATCGAAAGCGTGAATACAGACAACAGGAGGCTAGAGGTTGTCCGGAGTCGTCAAGACCGCCAAAGCTGAAGAGGAATTGTCTAAGCGGGAAGCGGCAAAGGAATGTGAGAGAATAGCAAGGGCGACTCCTTCCCCAAGGACGGAGGATGGCCGTCGGGAAGTTGGTAGCAGCATGAGAGGTGCGCAGCAAGGTAAGGAAGAAAGTGGGAAGGGACAGGGCGCAAGGCGCTGACGCGACGCGGCGACAGGTGGGCCGAGGAGATCGCAAGTTAGGGGGAACCGGCGCCCGGAGCGGAACGGCGTGTGGGACACAAAGGGAACGGGGGGAGCTGGAGACCGCCGCAAGGCGGAAGGACGTCAGGAGCACCAAGGGAGGACGTGGTACAGGAGGGGCAGGAGTGTCGGGGACCACATGGGATCGGAAGACGAGGCGGTACCGGCAGGACAAAGAGTCGGGGACCACGCGGGACCAGGGGACGGCGTGGTGCCGGCAGGGCAAAGTACCGGGAACCGCGTGAGACCAAGGGAAAGACGTAATGCAGGCGGGCCGAAGTGCCAGGGACCACGTGGGCCTAGATAAAATGGCGGCACCCGCGGAAACACTAGCAGGACGGGTATCGACGGGATAAAGTGTCGGGAGCCGCCAGCGGGGGCTGAAGGTCGGAGCCATCGACGGAATAATCGGCGACCGTCCCAAGGATGAGGGCGCGCGAGAGCGGGTCGTCAATCTGGATGACGCCGGAATAAAGGGAGGGGCTAGGAACGATAAGAAAAAGAGGAGAAGTCGGGCGCTGACGGAAGTTGTCAGCGGAACGGACGAGACGGGCGTGAGACGGGGAAGACGGAGGGTACCCGGGGCGACCCAAGGGGACCCTGGATCAAGTGCGACAACGATAAAAGTAAAATAACATGATATCAGGTGGACGGGACCGCCCAGGCCAGGGGTCCGGATGAAAATGATGAGTGTCGCCGCGGCAAGCGCCGGAGGGAGGTGCCGAGGGGAAAAGAGGGGGGTATAGAGGTAGAGGAGGCCGGCCAGCTGTCCGGGTTATTCCGGACCAACCAGGCCAAGAAAAACGAAGTTCTGAGGGCTTCACGTGGCGAGACGGCTGGCTGGAGGAAATCGGAGCAAGGGGGTTTCAAACTGGAAGCAGCGGCAGCAAAAAGGAGCCTCCTTGGACCTTGGGGGTGCCACTACTGCAGTCCAAGGTGTAACGGCCATATGCCTGCTGCAAAATCAGACCTTGGGAAGGGTCCGACAGTTGGAAAGAGGAGAAACAGCTGTTGGACACTTGGCCCAACAGAAATAAGAGAGGAAGGAGAGAAAAAGGGGAGAAAAAGGGGGAGAATGAGACAAAGGAGGAGGAATGAGTGGAGGAAAAAGTACCGCCAGGTTGCGACTGCAGCGGTAGGGATTTGCAGGTCTCAATGATGACCTCAGCCCTCCTAGATCCTAGGAGGGCAGTCCGGATTGCAGAGATAAGGTCCTTGGGGCATTATCTCGGCAATATCTGAATTTTAGCAGCAAAAATAAGGGAAAATGCTGAGGTGAGTTGGCCGGCTCATTTTTGGGCCTTAGATCTGAATTTTGATTTTGCGGAGGAGGAGATCTAGCCGTTTTTGTGGGCTGACACAAAACGGCTAGCTTCGGAATGAGTTGGCAGCAAAATGGAGGGAAAACAAAGAGAGGAACAAGACAAAACTCGGAATTTGGCCCAAGGTCTGGGCCAAGTACATCAAAAAAATTGAAAGTGGGAGTAAAAGACTCAAATTTGGAGCAAGGGGGGCTTGGGAGTAGCTCGGAATGATGAAAACCATGGATCTCAGCCAAATCCAAGGCTGAGATTTGTGCCGCCACTTTGGAAAATGTAACGGCCTACTCACAAGAGGCCTAGACTAGAAAAAAAATGAAAAACGGGCCTCTAGGCCCTCAAATTTTGATAAAGGATGCATTTTGGGGTAGTCGTATCCAAAAGGCAGCACTTTTTGAAGTGAAAAGACGCCGGGGTAGGCCAAGGGGTAGTCCGAGAGGGTACCAGCCTCTCGGACTGCATGTACCTGGCCAAAATAAGGCCCAGGTATCCCCGGAGAGGCTAAAATCGGAAATTTGGCCCTTGGGGTACCTCGCTCCACCTAGAGGCACTTGGAGGGGCGTAGAGTTTGGGCGGTGCACCCGTTCCAGCCTATATAAGCTGGAGGTGTAGGCCGCAACTCTCATTTGAGCATGAGAGGTGCCCATGCTGCCCAAATGAGTCCTGGAAAGAGTCCGAGAGGGAGAGAAGCAAGGGAGTGAGGATCGGAGCTAGCCTGTAGCCTGACTATGGTGGTAAGGCTGAGAAAGGTGACCTAGAGGCTAGGAGGGAGCAAGGAGAGTGGTCCACCATAGCCCTCAGGCTGTGAAGTAGGGGGAGAGGCTGAAAGGGGTCCCCATAGCCCTTCTAGAGGGAAGGACTCCACAGCCTTAGAAGTAGGAACCTGCCATAGCTAAAGGAGAGGTGTGAGGGAAGGAGGAGACAACTTGGGAGAGAGGAAAAGCCATACCAAGGAGGCTAGAACCAAGCATTGGGATGCCACTGCCTAGAGACCAGCCAGAGGTGAGTGAAAGAGGAGGGAGGCCTCCTCCTCCTTCTTCTTCTTTTTCTTCCTCTTCTTCTTCTTCCTTTTCTTTTTCTCCTCCTTCTCCCCCTCCTCCTCTTGTCAAAACTGCGATTTTTGTTGATTTGGGAGGGTGTATGTGTTGCGCTGCATCTTGGGATACTTCGGTGATGTTTCCCCTAGTGTAGATGATGTCAAACTTGTCATCTTGTTGATTTGGGTGCTGGGGTGTAAAGCGCTTCATCTTGTGATACTTTGGTGATGTTTCCCCTAGTGTAGATGATGTTAAACTTGTCATTTTGTTGATTTTGGTGCCTGGGGGTGTTGCGCTGCATCTTGGGATACTTCGGTGATGTTTACCCTAGTGTAGATGATGTCAAACTTGTATCTTGTTGTTTTTGGTGCTGGGGTGTAAAGCGCTTCATCTTGTGATACTTCGGTGATATTTCCCCTAGTGTAGATGATGTCAAACTTGTCATCTTGTTGATTTGGGTGCTGGGGTGTAAAGCGCTTCATCTTGTGATACTTCGGTGATGTTTCCCCTAGTGTAGATGATGTCAAACTTGTCATTTTGT
>BFEA01000006.1:4175474-4185964 GCA_003427395.1 Chara braunii | reverse complement strand
CCACCACCACGGCAACAACAGCCGGATAAAGCTCACCGTAAGGTCACATCATCCCGCAACCCATCTCCTGCTGACAACGCCTCATTTTTTCCCACCTCTGCTGCATGCACGCACACTCCGTCTCTCCCCCCTCCCTCTGCTCTCACGACTCCAGCCCCCCACCCCATCTCCAACGATCCCCGCACACCCTCAGCCCATCCTAGATGGTGCAACACGGTCGTCCCCCCCAACCTGCTTCTCTCGCCCGACAAACCCCACGAATCTCGCAACACAAGACCCCACCCCGTTGCCCCGTCAGCCCTACTGTTCCAGCTTGTACCCTGCATCCAACACGCACGCGTCTCCCCTCAAAACCCCACTCGCCCACATCACAGCAAACATGTGCCCACCCCACTCAAGCTCCCCCACTCAAACTGCCCTCCGCACGATTTTCTCACAAGATCTAACCTCAACGTCACTATTCCTCACCATTAAGTAAACACACTCCGCAGAAAGGGGAGCATAACACACTCTCCTCCCCCACTACCACCTAGTACCGTACGTGTCACCGGAACTTATACCGGTTCCCCGTACGGTGCGGGGACCAGTCTCGTACCAGTTTTCTGCTGCTGTACTCTTACTCGGTGTGACTTGCTGTTTCGGCATTCGGAATCCAAGACTTCGACTTTGTGCCTTGCCACTGTGTCTGCGTCCGACCCTCAGTCGTGTCGAGTGAGTGTGTGTGTGTGTGTGCTCTCACTCTCTCCCTCTCTCTCTCCTCTCCCTTGGCTCTCCCTCAGCCTCACGCCCGGCACAAGCATGGCCCAAAACTACCAACGCCGCTACAGCACAGTAGCAGCAACAAAAACAGTCACCTCAAAGGACCCATCCCAAATCGCATCCAACGTGGATCATGAGACACTTCGCTTCCTGTTGGAAGCCCCAAAAATTAAAGGAGAGAAAGTCACAATCAAGGCCAGAAACGTTAAAGACAATACCGATGAGGAAGTGACCGCTTGGGCGTACCCAAAAGACAAGATCGCCGACACCAATGCGACATACGAGAAGCACGCACTGATCTTCTCCTTCTCCAATGCCGGTGCGGGACTCTCCCCCATCGAGAAAAGGAAATGGTTGGTGAAAACCGTTCAGGAACACGAGAACATCAAAACAGAAGTTGACAAGTTCTCCGTGGTAGGCCTGGGTAGAACCATGATGATCATGGTCTTCAAAGATGCAGACCAAGCAACACACATGTTGGAGAAATGTGAAACCTTAAACTGCAATGGATCTGTCTGCACCCTGCCTCGCTGGAAACCGGAGACAGCCCAGCGAGCTGAAGTCTCACTGGCTGCCTCCTACAAACAGCGGTTGACGAGGGAGCAGTTCTGGGTACAATTCGACAACATCCGACCCAGAGGCCATCCCCTGATTAAGGACCGGTTGGAAGTCGAATACGCAGCAAACAAAGTGTTAAAGTGGGTCCTCCCCACGCCCGACTTCCTGGCCCCCCACTACGATTCCGTAACAGCAATCCTGGAGGTACTGACGGACGACCCCCCAGTGTTCCTAGAGGAGTGGCAATGTCTCATTGGGAACAAAGTCACGTCAATAACAGTGTCTACCAAAGCCTCGCCAATATGCTTCAGGTGCAGAGAAAGAGGCCATCTGGGAACAGATCCCAAATGCCCACGCTCCCCTGAACAGAAAAAAACTGAGACAGAACATGCTCGTCGAAGTTGAAGAGGCCAAAGGTATCTGGTTCGTCAATGACCTTGATTACGACGGCTGGGTCTTCGATGACAATCAAACAGCCAGACATCTTTACACCGTCAGACAGCAAATGGCACCACGTGGGAGCAAAGAAGATAACAGGGATCCCAGGGAAAATTTACTCAGACCCGGTGGTGGACTCCTGGGCGATCAAAGAAGAGAAGAAACACGAAGACCTGCTGTGGGATCTTGAGTCAATCAGACAGCAGACTGCAGACGCCCTCGCCAAGCAAGAGGATGACAACGACATCCTGTACGCAGCCAAACAGATCATCGAAGAACGCACCTTTCAGACGGACCCCTCCCTCAAGAGACAGGCCTCCCCACGAAAGGAGAACACCGAGATACTGGATGGAAAGAAAATAAGAAAGAACAACTCAACTGATAAGGGGAGCAACCCCGCTGACACATAGAGCGCACAGGCAGCCCCGAAGATCTCGGACCCCACCCCGATAACAGGCCAGGACTGTACTCACAAAGGAATGGACATCTCCCTCCAAGAGCGACAGAGTAGGCAAACCAAAAGAACAGGGAGACTCCCCCATTGCCTGGCTTCAGGAATATCTGGAAAGAGCTAAAAATGAGAGGGAGAAAAAAATTGACATCAGAATGGCATGCATGAAGCATCAGGAGAAGACAAGCCGGAGCAGCAAAGGCCCGACAGCAGGCATCCACACATCCACAAACACCTACTACATCCTGAGAGAACAGAGTGAGTTGTCAGAATTCAGCGCCTTCAGATATCATGAGAAAAAGAGGGAAAGAGACAACTCGAGCTCGGAGTCCGGCTCGAGTGCAAAAACTCTGGTCCACAAGGACCCAATCAGAGACATGGTACCAAAGAAGTGGAAGCCCTCAAAGGGCAGGGGCAAGAGACCCAGAAAATCCATGACAGACACGGTAGGAAATGACAACGAGCAGTGATCCCTCAAACAGGAGATTGTCATCGTCGCCAGCTCTTTTTTTTTTTTAGGGGAGTATGCTAATATRATATTAATGAGTAGTTTATGTACTCTTTTATTTTTGGGTGGTTGGTTGCCCATCATGAATATGGTTATTCTTTATTGGATTCCGGGCTCGATTTGGTTCAGTATAAAGGCCTAAGGCTTTCTGTTTTTATATATTTGGGTTCGTGCAACATTTCCACGATATCGTTATGATCAATTAATGAGACTTGGCTGGAAAGTCTTCTTGCCTTTATCATTAACATGGGTAGTTTTTGTATCTGGTGTTTTAGTAGCCTTTGACTAGCTATCTTAACCACTGCCAGTATTTACTCTTAGGATAGATAAATATTTCTGGATATATGCCCCTTTCTCCACGAAGTCGACGATGTTGAGTATAGCCTTATCAGATACTTTCTTAAATCCCTTCCCCAATTCAATTAATTAAATGAAATTATTCATTCAATTAAATTACATTGCAGGTACTACGGATCCTCTGCGATCCACCTTTATTGGTGGACTCCACCAGTATTACCTAAAGGCTGTGTTGTAACAAGTGTCGTTTCACCTCCTGTCCCCACTTAATTGGGCCTCTAGCGAGCCTCTACGAAGAAAGGACTATCTTAGTCCGATTCATGCTCGAAGAAAAGAAAAGAAAAGAAAGAGTGAGTGTCATACGTAATCGCCCCACAGACCAAGATGATGGCGATTACAGTTGCTCACTGATCCATTGTCTACTTACTTTCACAAACTCTCTCTGGCGAGTGGCACTCCACCATCATGTATGTTACTGTAATGTACAGTAACATGAACTTGGCCAAGACCAGCATTGGAAGGTCGTTGACCTTCATCTCCACTCTTCGGATCTGCATCATAGAATCAATCCTGCTAACCATTGTTAGATTTGGAAATCTTGAAGACGATGAATTAAGACCTCAGTTACTAGATCGTTTTGGTATGCATGTAAATGTTTCTACTGTCAAACAACCAAATCTAAGAGTAAAAATTGTGGAACAAAGATCTAATTTTGATAAAGATCCAATAAACTCGATTTCGTCGAAACCTGGGAAGAACGTAAAGCGTCCACTGGGAGTATCGTGCTTCCAGGACAGGATCGTACAAATGGAGAAGTGGTGGAACGTGCAAAACCACATATTACATTGGTGAGAATCCAATGCCCCGAAAACCTAAGGCTTCCTTCGCAAGGTTCGTCCACGGAGGGTGAGTCAGGCCGAAAGGCGCAGTCGATGGACAACAGGCGAATATTCTTGTAATAGTTTGAATTTCTTTACGTGCTTCATAACCTTTTTTAAGGGTTTTCCGACCTAAACCTAAAACATGGATTTTCTATAAACCAATGGATCGTGAAATATCTTTATTGCTTGCTATTACTCTCTTTTTTATCACTGATTTTTTCTTATATCCTTCTCCTTTATTTTTAGTTACTCATCAAATGGCACTTTTTAGTTACTCATCAAATGGCACTAAGTTTGTGCCTGTAAAAAGCCAAAAAGTTTTTCATAGTCAATTGAGAATGTTCTCAATCTTAAAAATGAATCCAAATTTTTTTAATATCGTAGTCAAAGAAATTGCCGAACAATCACGAAAAAAAACAAAAATAAAAATAAAAATAAAAAAATGACATTATGTGAGTTGGAGTTGACATAGGATTTGCAGGTATATAATTGTCAGGATGTCCCAATACGTTAGGTGCATAAAAAACAAAAATGGACAAAAATATTGCAAAGGTTACCCAACCATCCTTAGTCTTTATGATTTCGTCTTTTGTTTTCGAACTCGCAACGAAGTTACCCTGACTGGTGCCCCTCTTAACAAGGATTTACTAGGGAAAAAAAAAGATGAGCTTCATAAATTAGCTGAATCAAATCGTAAATTTTCTCATTATCGTTGGTGGTAAGAATGTACATATAAAAATCACCACCAACCAAACCCGAGTACGGGCAACCTTTATGGCATTTAGTTAGCTGCGCGTATTTATTTTATTACTACGAAGTTTCGTCTTCGCTTGTTTTCCACAAACCACAAGGATATAGGCACTTTATATCTAATCTTTGGTGCAGTTGTTGGAGTAATGGGCACATGCTTGGGACACGGGAGCCTCTATTCTAGCAAGTTTGACCAACACTTTTTCATGACCCGGGAACCAATTCCTCGAGTAAGTGCTTCGAATTCTTCTAGGTAAGTCTTTGGGGTTACTATATAGAATTCCAACCTGACGGTTGCCTGGGAGTGCCTTTTCCACTCACAGATTTTTCGTGTTCGTCTCGTTGCTGACATTTGCAACGTCCCGCTTAACTACGCCAAAGTGGGCAATTCATTCGGTGACTTGCACGGTCGCCCTCAATAAACCAACAAGAATCTGGACTACAATTCACATTGAGTTTGACTGAGATTGGATCGACTTATAAGTCATAAAAATATTTGTGTTAATAATCAAATTATCCTTCGGCGTTCAAGTTTCCAGTGGCGATCTTATTTCTATTCAACAAGTCAACCATCAAACAAAATATAAGATATAACCGAATTTTAAAAAACAAACCATCTCATTTAGAAGTTAATTATCAAACATTGATGGTTGTTTTGTTGTTGTATATGATTTTTTATTCTCATTTAAGTACTTCAATAGGCATAAAATTATCTAATAATATATTTTTAGCTAAATTGTCAGAAGCCTATGCAATTTTTGATCCACTTGTAGATGTGATGCCTGTTATACCTGTTTTCTTTCTTTTACTTGCATTCGTTTGGCAAGCATTAGTTAGTTTTCGATAATATTTTCATTAGAAAAAAAATAATGCCTTAATTCTTGATTATGTAAAAATACAAATAAAACTCGTATTTTTTCAAGACATACACATATTTTTAGCTAAATTGCCAGAAGCCTATGCAATTTTTGATCCACTTGTAGATGTGATGCATGTTATACCTGTTTTCTTTCTTTTACTAGCATTCGTTTCGCAAGCATCGGTTAGTTTTCGATAATATTTTGATTAGAAAAAAAAGAATGCCTTAATTCTTGATTATGTCAAAATATAAATAAAACTCTTATTTTTCAAGAAATACATATAAAAAACAAGAATCAAAATAGGAAATTCCTATTTTGATTCTTGTTTTTTTATATGTATGTCTTAAAAAAATAGACCAAAAAAAAACAATATGTTAATCTTGGAGATTACTTCTCGCCTATTCAAGTGATGGTCTTTCACTTTGTATGATAACTTTTGTCAAGAGGGGTTTCCCGCTTATATGCTTTCATCGGTTCTCCCATACCAACGTAGCTGCCCAGCAATGTCACTGGCAGACAACCGGTCCACCATAGGTTGACCCATCCCAGTTAATAATGATTGAATTATTATATTTATTCTATCTATAAGATTCATTAGGTAATTTAATAAACTAGAACGTAATTTATACCATATGAGAATACTTTAAAATAATTTATTTGATTTGATAAATAGAATAAAAATAATATGTTTTCTATTTGATTCTATGAATTTTTCCTGTTATGAATCAAATTATTGTATTTTGTATTAATTGTATTTTTCTATATATAAGAGAATCTATCTTATTTACAGAATATAAATCGAACCGTTTGCCTTGTATATAAGAAGGAATTAAATTCAATATAGCATGAGATGATATCGCTTTTGATAAAAGTGAAGGGGGTGAAATTACATGCCCCCAAATTTGCATTATAGATAAATACAAAAGTGGACGTTGAAAATAAAGATATAAAGTTAAAGATAAAACTTGATAGTTTCGTAATGGCATCGGACTATATCTTCAACCAGAGAGATAAAATGGTTGTTGGGCATATAGTCTCTGAGGATCCTACTCGTTGTAATCAACGATTCCAAATATTCAACGTCATGACAATTGACTTACAACAGACAAAGTGCCTGTTTGATTAGAACGCGGAATACCCAAAAAGCCACAAAAAAGAGTTGCACCATCTAAAACGTGTTAGACAACAAGGCCCCCCATGTCACGAAGAAAGCTACCTCATATCGCAAAACTATCAAGCCAGTTAGACCCTTGGTTCCCATCCGATACAGAAAGAAGTTCGGGGAGTGGCAGGTAGCCAGAGACATATCCTTCGTCTTCCCGACCGTGGGAGACCATCGAACACTGGCCAAAACAATCAGGGACGGCATATCCAAAGACTCCCCCCTAGGTGTCTACGGAATCCCCGTTCCCCTTGGGGAAGACTTGAACACGATGTGCCCGACACATCCAGATCTTTTGAACCATTCCTTGTAAAATTAGAAGAAAAAGCGAGGCTGCACGAGGGGCTGGTGTGGAGAGCATGGAACGCCATGACCGCCCTGCCATACAACACTCTTGCAGGCAAGATGTGCCCGACAAAGGTCATGGCCGATTCCCTGGCTGCCATCATCGGATCCCACATCCTATCCACAAAACACTCCCTACAGGACGGAGTTGTGCCACTGTACCTGGAACCGGAGGATGAGGACAGATACATGAGGGAGTACGACGACGAGGACGGGCTGAACGACAAGATATTCCCGGGCTGTGACGGGATAGGTACCACCCCAACACCCGAGGGCAGCATGGGAGGATACAGCGTGGGATCCGCCGCCGGGAGAAGGGCAAACGATGGCAGCGGTCGAACCGGAGGAATCAGAGCTGACAGAGCAGGGACCACGGCAACGGCTGATTAGAGACCCCGACGCCCCCCCCCCCCCCCCCCCCCCCCCCCCCCCCCCCCTTACTGAACTCCGCACAATAACTGTCACCCTGAAGAAAATAAAACAAGAACAGTTGCGTACAACAACCCGTCAGACGTAATCGAATGGACAACAACGAAAATCAGCATGGGACAGTGAGAACGGACTGGCAAGCAAGAGGGCTGGCGATCCATAACTGGAATGTCAACGGACTGGGCAACATTCTAACGAAGACGACAAACTACGAGACATCAAACTCGGCCTCACAGAAAAAAAAGGCCAAACCAGACATGATTCTTCTACAAGAGACCCACCTATCCAACCTCACTAACCACACCAGAACAAAGAGGACTGTGGAAAAAAGCCTAGGGGAATCCCCTTTCTCACTATGGTCCAACAAAGCGGACCAAAGCAACCGCGACACAACAATCCTCATACCAACTACTTCCAAAATATGGTATGAGGGTCTGGTAAGTAACAGCGAAAGAGACACAGTGGAAGGGAGATGGTCATGGATCCAAATCACATGGCAAGGGGAAGAGATCAGAATCCTAAACCTATACGCCCCCAACACGGAAGCCGAACGCCTAGCTTTCTTCGACCACATCAAATCACTTTTCCCGACCCCGCTACCGCTAATTATAGCAGCCGACACTACGATGGACCCCAGCCTGGATCGCATTTCTCCCCACACGAGCAAGCACTCAACTACGGATGACCTGGTCGACCCATTCCGAATCCTCCACCCATGCAAGAAAGCCTTCTCCCTAGTCAAGAGGAACCGATCTAACCACACATCACTATCACGAATCGATTTCTTCCTAATTTCAGACATGCTGCAGGGAGCAATAAAGGAGGTCGGTATCCTACCAGCAACAGCCTTTAAGGGGCTCGACCACAAACCAACCTACTTGCTCCTCAACTTCAACTCTTCGGTAGAAAAAGGACAAGGCTTCTTTAGACTCAACAACTCACTCCTATCCATTGAACGCATGACAGAGGCAGTCGGATGGAACTGGTGGTAGAAGCATAGCAACAGAATGCAAACACAGGAAGGAAGAACTACAAATCTTACTCGACATCGCAAAAACCAACCTAGCATCAGATCCCTCCATCTCCGTCGACCACGACTTACTCCAATCTACCAAGGACGAACTAAATGAACGGAGAAGATGGGAACTCAGAGGCCTACAGATATGCGCCCGTATGAATGACTACATCTTGAATGAATCCATGTCCAAATTCTTTTTTTCCAAGATCAAGGCTAACACAAGGAACAACACAATCGAGGGGATGAAGGACCCAGCAAACCAGGGGACGACAAAGTCAGCCAGCGCAGACATGGTAAGAATAGCCAGGTCCTTTTACGCTGACCTCTACGAGTCCAAAACCCCCTCTCCCCCCCCAACAGCAAACATCAAAGCCCGTCAACACATGATGACCTACCTAGAGAACGATTACCCAAGAACAAACGGTAGACTTGGACAAACCAATCACCATAGGGGGATTTCACGAAGCCTTATCCCAAATGGGAAATGACAAAGCACAAGGAATTGATGGCCTGTCCAATAGGGGAACTTCACGAAGCCTTGTCCCAAATGGGAAATGACAAAGCACTAGGAATTGATGGTCTGTCCAAAGAATTTTGGATCCAGTTTTGACCAACAGTGGGCAACGACCTCTTGAACTTCATCAACAACAGCAGGGAAAAGACAGGGCTAGGTCAATTTCTAAGCACCAGCGTAGTGTCACTAATATACAAAAAAGGAGACAAGGAGGACCTCGAGAACTACAGACCAATCTCACTTCTCGCAACGCCGTACAAAATCCTAGCAAAGGCATTAGCCTACAAAATCACAAAACTAGCAAACAATTGCTTTCACATCGACCAAGCAGGATTCATCCCGGGTCGATACATTTTGGATAATGTGATGGCTCTAAACGAGGCGGCTAAGAAGATCACAGAAAAACGAATGCAAGCGGCGATCTTATTCTTCGACTTTGAAAAGGCGTACGATCAAGTCCCAATTGACACGATCATTTTGGATAATGTGATGGCTCTAAACGAGGCGGCTAATGTGATGGCTCTAAACGAGGTATCAGAGCTGGTACTCGCTATTTTCATGATTGTACCCGCTATTCTCACACTTCTCATGCATGTAAACAGCATCGCAGCAAACTGGCGACATGCGCCCACACCTCACTGTTCACACACACCGGATCACCCTGGATATCCCATATGCACCACTCTGAACACTCACACAACACACACACACACTTCACTCTAACTACAGCTATGGCAGCGAGGGCTGCCTCTACCCTATCGCTATGGCTGCACTTCGTCTCTCTCGCCCACTTCGTCCTCGGGCGTCACTGCAGACCTCCTCGCACAAGCCACTGAGACAGCGCTTCCGCATGGCTTCCGCAGGAATGAATGAATGGTTGTGCGCGGCCTCTTGATTTATACTTTTGTGACTCGTCGGTCTGCCCTGTTCCCTTGGCCCTCGGTGCACACAGTCCCAGGCGGTACTTGCTGGACTGGACCGGACTGACTGGACTGGGACTGCTGACTCTGCACGGTGGACTTCCACCACTTGCCCACTTGCCTCTGCCTAAACGTGGGCAACCTCGAACGGCCACCTCCGGGCCCTTCTAGAAGGCTGTGGACTTGGCCTTTCGATCCGGTCGCAGCTACGACCTTGACCTTTCGAGAAGCCTACAGCTACGACTTCTAGACCTGGCTGGACTCCTACTGGACAGGTCTACAGATCGAACCGAGGCTACCTACGGACCCTATGACGACCTACCAGCTGTTACAAATACACAGGTCGCGGGTTCAACTCCACGGATCAACACAGGTACTGTACACAGGTAAGGTGGGGGTCTAGGGATTGAGCCCTGGGATCTGCATCAGTTACTGCGAACTGGTAAATACCATTTCAAAATTTTGACTGGTTATGAAATGACTTTTTTGCTGAGTACGGACGCCGCCCGGCCGGGCCTGCCTTTTTTTTTTTTTTTTGAAGGTGGGGTCCTCCTGTGCTCGGCGAGAGGACCCCGAATCTGCAATAAAACTCTGGTTTGG
>BFEA01000006.1:4128842-4148631 GCA_003427395.1 Chara braunii | reverse complement strand
TGGGCAGAGAAGTGTAGTGTAGCGATAGGGTAGTGGCAGCTAGCGCTGCCATAGCCATAGCCTAGTGTGTGTGTGTGTTGTGTATGAACATTGAGTGTCGCGCGTGGGACATTCAGGGTGATCTCGAGTGTGAACAGTGAGTTGTATGGGCGCACAGTCGCCATAGCCAGTTGGAAGAGAACTCATATCTGGTTACGATATCTTTAGGTACTTTGTGGGCGCATGTCGCGAGTTCGCTGTATCGCTGTTTGCAAGCATGATGAAGTGTGAATAAGTCGAGTATGATTGCAAAAGTCTCTCCTTTGCAGTTAAGTTTCGGGATTCATCCCAAAATTAAAATTTTAATGCGCATACTCTCATTTGAATTATTCCGGATTTTTTTTTTTTTTCCGAAATTATCAGAACGTGCAAAATTTTATTTTTAAAATTTTGCACGTTCCATTATGATCCTTTGTTATCATTATGCAAGGAAAATGAGCGATCGCGAATTCCATAAATCAAGCAGCATCATACAGATGAAACCAGATAGTCTTGACCTCGAACCAAAAGCAGAATTGCAACTTGAGTTTCACCAAATACGAGCACAGCAAAAACTCACCAGTGACAATGTTGGAATAGTCTCATCATCATCAACAATGAACCAATGCCGAATCCCTATCTGGCGCTTAGTGCCCAAAATACGAATGGTAGATCCTATCTAGCCTATCTACAATGTCGTTGGTGACATCAACAGCGTCCTGAAGTACGAGCAGATCTCGACCAATGTCGTTCGCCTCAAGCACCAGGTATGTCTCACGCTTCACTCACAACCTCGATCCCCCACACAGATGCCACATGCACCCAAGGACCACCTTGCGCCCCGTCCAGCAACATGCAGGCCTTCTTGGATATGGCTGCCTGCTTCTTCCCTGGTCGTCTGTGAGCGCATAGGCACTCGCTCCAGCAGCTGGCGCAGCAGCACTTGCGCATAAGCAGCGAGTGCCCGAATGCCAAATGCGAAGGCAGGCACTTCCCTTTATGGAAGTGGCCTGCCTGCTGCTTGCTGCCTAGCTGTGCTGGGCCCCTACCCAGAAGCTTCCTGTAGGCTGCAAGTGCCTGAGGCCAGAATATTCCGCAGGGCCCCGGGTGGTTACGAGTGTCTAACTGCCCAGCGTGCTGCGTCCAGTTTGTGCCCCGTGTCTGCCCCAGGGCCTGTGCTCAAAAACATAGGAAGGGCCTAGAAGCCCTTGGTCGGATCTGTTGCCCACGGCCTGGGTCCATTCAACCAACTGACGCAGCATAACTATCTAAGCCCCACTTTGCGAAATAGGATGAAATAGGCCTCATGTGATTTTACAGGGCCGCCTTCACTTAGGGTGGCCATCCTTGCTAAGAGGCCCAGGATGCTCAAGGCGGGATGTGGCCTCACATTCCGTCCTCCATACTTCGACAGCCCTCTGGTAAGTTCAGTCACTCAATCTGGCGCTTTCCTTTCTGCAATGACTTCTTGTAACAAGTGACAATCCGAGGAGCTGTCCACATCTCTTGTAAACCACCTGTCCTCCTTTGGATCCGTGTGATGTTTGAAGGATACACCGTACTGCAACTTTGGGTTCGGAGGTCGTCCCCTGCCAGTTGGTTTCGGCATCGACAATTCCCTGTGATCTACGATGTTGTCGATGTTGACTTCTCCATCCATGGTTGGGGGCAGCATTGACTGACGAGAGGGAAACTAATCGGTTTCCTTAAAAGGTGCAAGTTTGGAGGCGTGAAAGACAGGGTAGGTGCGAAGGTGACCAGGGATTTGTATCACATAGCAAGGCCCATCGGGATCATCTCCGACAATGTCTAGAACCTCCCATGGTCCGAAATACTGTGGCATGAGCTTGCGGGAAATGTCGTGCTCTTGCCCGAGCTCGGAAGCCTTTACCCAGACTCTATCCCCAAAAACTCAGAAGGGTGGCGGTGTTTGTTTTCTGACTCTATCATTGCCGCATGTGCTCTGTGCATGCTGTCCACTGCTTGTTGCGTAAGAGTCTGATAACGATAGGCAAACTCCAAAGTACCAGGCACAACAGTGGACTGGTTCCCAGGTAGTAGGAAGTCTAGAGGCAATCGGGGTTTGAAAGTTAGTAGCAGGCTGTTGGGGCTCACCCCTGTTGAGCTGTGCACTGCGTTGTTGTACGGACTGGCAATGGGAGCGAGCTTCTTATCCCAGTCCACCCGATATAGTGCCTCAGCAGGTGTTGTACAGTGCGGTTCAGCTGCTCTGCTTGTCCATTTGCCTCTGGGTGGTTCCCGGAGGTCATCTTCAGTTGTGTCCCTTGTTCAGCAGCTGCAGCCTTCCATAATCACTTGTGAACCACACATCCCGGTCACTAACAATAGACTTGGGCAAACCAAAGTCTCTGACCCAGTTTTCTTTAAATAATTTAATCACGTACTTGGTCTTTGCTGTTTCAGGCATTACGACTAACCTAGCGTACTTACTAAACCTATCCACAATGACAAAATATACATCTCATTCCACTCTTGCTGGTGACCAAGGTATCCATGAAATCCATGGTCAGGCTCTCATCGGACCTTTTCAAAATTGGAAGGGGCTTGAGAAGCCCAAGAGGGGCTTGTGTGCGTGGCTTGTCTCTCTGGCACACTTGACAAGTTTCCACATACAACTTGGCATCTTTCATCATTGTGGGCCACTAGAACTGGTGCAACAGGTTTGCTGCAGTTTTCTTATAGCCAAAATGTTCGGTGGCATCATGACACTCGCCTAAAAATAAACTACGCAAAGACTCCCGGTTCGGCACACACAAACGTTTATTCCCGGCCTTCTCAAGGAACAGCAGGCCATTGACCAAAACAAACTCGTCAGAAGTCACCTTGTCCTTCGCCTCGAGCCTGCGATGATCTCTGCCATGAACGGATCCTCGCGATAGGCTTCCACCAAAGACCGAGTCACATTGTCCGCAAGCCCAAACTCAGTGATCAGCGCACCAAGGAGGTCTGGTCTATGCGATAGCGCATCACCAAGCTTGTTGTGCTCCCCTTTGATGTACCGAGGTTCAAAGTCATATTGTTCTATGACTTCAATCCAGCGTTTCAAAGCATCGGAGACTACAAGTATCGTCATCCACCTCAGGGTTTGATGGTCAGTCCTGATGTAGAAGAATCTCCTAAGGAGATAGTGCCTCCAATGGGTCAGCGCTTATAGATCGCATAAAGTTCGTTCTCACAGGTGGACTGCCAACTTCTGAGAGGGCATCTTTTTGGACATGTACTCTACGGGCCTCAACTTCTCCCCCTACTGCTGCGCAAGCACAATGCCAATGCCATATTGGTTGGCATCCGTGGTTGCAATGAATGGTTTGTTAGGATCAGGGAGTTTTAAGACCTCATGGTGTGTAAGAGAATGCTTTAGATGTCTGAAAGCAGCCTCACACCTGTTTGTCCACTCCCAGAGGGTATTAAGGCGTGTGAGATCCGACAAGGGTGCGGACACTAGTTCTTCACGAAATTGCGATAGTATCCGGTCATTCCCAAGAAGGATCTCACCTCAGTCACATACTGAGGACGCGGCCAGTCACGAATGTTGGTCACATTCGGGTCATTGGGCTTCAATCCCTCCACGGAAATCTCATGACCCAGATACAAGTTATGGGTGCGGCCAAACTCACACTCCTCCCGGTTAATCTTGAACTGGTGTTGCCGAAGGAGACTAAGTACTTTGTTTGAATGGGCTACATGCTCCTCGACAGTCCTATTAAAAATCAGTATGTCATCGAGGTACACGATAAGAAACTTATCTAAGTAGTTATGAAAGATTCAGTTCATTGCGTGCTGAAAGGTGCCAGGAGCATTGCAAAGGCCGAAAGGCATACAGACCGTACTTGGTGTGAAAAGCGGTTTTGTGTTGACCGTACCTGGTTTGAAAAGCAGTTTTGTGTTGATCATCGGGCCGGATTGCAATCTGATGGTACCCGAACTTCATATTTATCTTATTGAAGTATCGGCACCCTTGCACTCGGTCCAACAAGTCGTCGATGCGCGGTAGGGGCTCTGCGTTCTTCACAGTGATGGCATTGAGGCCCCTATAGTCAATGCACATCCTCAATGTTCCCCCCTTCTTGGGTACAAATCAGATAGGAGACCCGTAAGGGGAGACACTCGACCGGATCCAACTGTTCTCTATGAGATCCTTGAGTTGTCGACGAAACTCATCAAGCTTCGGTGGAGACATCCAATAGATCCTACCCTTCAGAATACTAGACCCTAGGATAATCTCTATCGCGTGGATGACCTCCCTCTCAACAACCCCTTTTGGCTCTTCAAATAGATCAGGGTATCTAGCGACCACTCCCTATCTCTAGAGGCATTTTCATCGGCTCGCCCTCTGCAGAGACGTACACGAAGTACATACCCTCCTCCAGATTTTGCTTATAATAATTGCAGAACACGGCCACACACATGCATTTGTACGACTCAATCAGACGACTAGCTTTATACTTTCGTAATTTGGCAGTCCCCCCTCCGGGCAAAGTGTGTTTGACCACTTTTTGGTCTCAGTCAAACTGGGGTTGTGCAACCGAAAGATAGTACATACCCAACAAGATATCCATAGGGAGATCATCGCTAGGATAATCTCTATCGTGTGGGCGGCCTCCCTCTCATCAACCCCTTTCGGCTCTTCAAATAAATCAGGCTACTTAGCGACCACTCCCTCTATCTCTAGAGGCATTTTCACCGGCTTGCCCTCTGCAGAGACGTACACAAAGTACATACCCTCCTCTGGATTTTGCTTATAGTAATTGCAGAACGTGGCCACACACATGCATCTGTATGACTCAATTAGACTACTAGCTTTATACTTTCGTAATCTGGCGGTCCCCCCTCCGGGCAAAGTGTGTTTGACCACTTTTTGGTCCCAGTCAAACTGGGGCTGTGCAACCGAAAGATAGTACATACCCAGCAAGATATCCATAGGGAGATCATCGCTGACTAGGAACGAGATTCTATGTCTCAGTTCCCCTCCTGCGAACGTAAAACGACACTCAATGTCTTTTAGGTAGTCATCGACTACCATGTGTTGTTTGTTGGCAGAGGTCGACTCCACATGTCGACTGAGGCGCTGCACTTGCCCCTATAAGCTCAACCGTTCAACGCAAGTGCGACTGATAAAGTTCCTTGTCGAACAAATATCGTAAAAGGCCCCAGCCTTACGGCCGCCTATATCTACCTCGCTGACAAACAACTCACCCTTAGGAGCTTTAGCCATGGTCGTCCAAGAAGCTAGTGGGTCTGATCTAGACCACTCCTCTAGCTCCTCTAAGGACTCGAACACATTCATCGAACAGAGAATCGATTGGTCCGAATGTGTTTGCGGGACGACGACAGAGTCAATAGCTTGGGCCATCTCTCAGGATGGTGAGGGTGTGTCCACCACCTCGACGCTAGCAGGAACAACTATAATTCCTAGTGGCCCGACCACATCGAATACAAGTTGCATGTGAGTAACGATCTCTCCACACATCCTCGGTAAGCCCCGCTTTCTCCCATGGAGGAGCATTGGCGTCTACTTGACTCCTTGACCGGGAACCTCCACGGCATCCTCCGGTCGCCTTACCTTTTTGAACCGAGGCAGCGACAGCTCCACCCCCTGAACCTTTTGCGCTACCCGACTTTGACCCTACTCTCATCTGGAAGTCGTCGTCCAACTCTATGGTAGTACCATTGTTGTCGACGAACATGATGTGCCCCTTGGCCTTCCAGTTAGGAGGCAGTGCCTTTTTCCTACCATCCGCAGTGGGTTGGTGCCCATGCTCGATCTTTGCCTCTAGATCTAGGCCCTTCTTGCTGAACGAGGGAAAGTTGCGAACCGTGATCAAAGCCTCACCTGACAACTGATTCCTGAGCTCTATGGGGAGACACCTCAGGTAAGTGGTAAGTAAGACTTGGGGGTCGTAGCGCACTCCAGGAACACAGATCAGACGCTCAACCGCGTCCGTGGCATCCCTTACTGACATGAACTTCCTTGAGCTGAGGGTCAATATCCTGTCGGTGGCCTTTTGAGCCTCCTGCGGTTCATGCCACCTTTCTTCCACCAAATTGAGGAAATCATCCAATTTCTAGGTGACTGCCCAATCGCGGAAGTCATGATCGTGCCCCTGTAACTGCACGTACTCACTGAACCACCTTGCTGCACTCCCCTCCAGATAGGAGGCAGCCACAAGCACTTACTTGCACTTCACATAGACTGGCACCGACCTCAACACCATCTTCACCCTTCTTATCTTTTGAGAAGGGTTTCGGTGACGTGATGGCAGTCTTGGGAACCCACTATCCTTGTCCCGGTGCCTGCGCTACTCCAGGTTGTGGGGCGTGTGGTGCAGGCTGCTGCACTAGCTGCTGTTGGGGCTGTGTGCCCTGCGGCTGTGCTGGCTGCGAGACAGCAGGCTACCCTGTTACAACAGTTTGCAACAGAGGCTTAGAAAACACTGTCTGAACATAAATCTGTACGCTAGACCTGCTGAGAACCCGCCTATCAAAGGCATACCCAAATGGGAAGCGGTCTGTATCGTAGCTGGAGAAACTGTGTATGGGACTAGTCCAGTGACCGGTGGGACAAAAGGAGGAGGCTATACCACGGGCCAGGCACCTGGCCCAAATGGTGATGGTGTGACCTGAACTCGCCCGACCAGCATGGTCAGGCTCCTCTGAATGTCTTGCAAGAGAGACGTATGGTAGTCCCGCATCTCCACTACATCTAGCAGGGTTGTCCTAACGGTCCTTACATTGTCATCCATGTTCGTTAGGGCCATCTCCTCTAACTCCCTAATGCCCGCTTGTCTCCGTTGCATCCTAGACCTACGTCTGAGCATTCTCTCTTTTTTCTTTCTGTATCTCGTCTAATGCCTGCTGTAGCTGTGCCTCGCGAGCGCTCGCTCGCTCTATGGCGACATCCTCGGGAGTTAACACTGTTTGCTGGCTTGCCGTAATGCCAGCGGACTGACTTAGGGTTTGTGCGACCGTCGCCCCGACAGTCCCTGAACTACTGGCCTGGGAACTCTGTTGCACAACAGTGGCCACGTTGGCTGCTGAGGTAGCTGCCTCGCTTGCGAAAGCTCTGCTTGCCTCTGCGTCCCTCGCCCTCCACTGTTGTTCCTGCCTCTCCCTAAGCTGGCGGAACAGAAGACGGTCACCCTCGGGTCCTAACGCTATGTGGACCAATAGGCGTCTACTGCATGACGAACGCAGGATCCGATCGTTCGGCTCAAGGTCCTCCCTATCGCTCATATGCTACAACACTGTACACTGTCTGCACTAGGGTACACTTGGTTGCCTACCGCAGCATAGTGTTCAGTCAGATGTGTTAATGGTTGTACATCTTACTAATGAAAATAAAAATAGAATCATTTGCAGGGCTGTTTGCATAGTGGAATTGTTCCCGAACTTATCACCTGAAATCTACCCCTCCCTCAATTCTTCTTGATGTCGCTTGACTTCAGCGTTCCTGAGCAATCTAGATATTGTGTGTGTCTAAAGGTGTGCACAGGGCCCGCCCCTGTGCCCCAAGTCAATGCCGAGCTGGCCAGCCCTGCACCATGTTTACCCTCGCGTGCAGCGAGCCTTACACCGACCAATTGGCTAATCAAGAGGCAGTTTAAGGACGACCCCCGAGGTCCTCCGAAATTATTTAACATCACAAACAAGACGACGATCACAGCCAATGGAAGGCAACCCACTGGTATTTATTTATAGACGGCCGGTTCTCGTCTCCCCTGTAGGGCTGGCCTGCTCCTCATGACCTATCTATAGCGCAGCTGGCAGACAAAGGACAAAGCACCGAAGCATGCGTGCTCTACTCCCGGTGTGTTGGCATGGTGACCGTGACCTAGTGCTGTCCAGGGGCCTTCAGATGCCAGCGCCTTCTCCTTCCAGATGCTTCACGTGAACAATGCCGACTCTCAAGGTTGAGCCCACTCGACTCCTAACATGAGAGGACTCTCAAGACAGAACACACATCCTCACGGTAAGAAGTGTCGAAGAGGGTAGATAAGGTTAAGAGCAACATACCTCAAAATAGTTGCCCCCAACCACAAATATTCTCACCAGATGACCTGACGTCGATTGTGATGACCAATCATTGCCTTGGCACAACCAGCATTATACCGCCGTTCCACCTCAGCATCAATTGCACATCAGATAATTCTCATCACACTGCAAAACACCCAATATCACCACTCAGCCTTCTTGGCGATACCCCTCTCCACCTGGGTCGCCTGCTTGCCTTTGCCCTCCTCACTGCACACTACCCACGGTCGCTCACCCAGCTAACCACGTGCATGCACCGCATAAGCAGACAAGCGCGAGATTAGCGCAATGTACCACTGCTCTGATACCAAAATGCAAGGAAAATGAGCGATAGCGAATTCCAAAAACCAAGCAGCATCATACACATGAAACCAGATAGTCCTGACCTTGAGCCAAAAGCAGAATTGCAACTTGAGTTCCACCAAATAAGAGCACAGCCAAAGCTCACAAGTGACAATGTTGGAATAGTCTCATCATCATCAACAATGAACCAATGCCGAATCCCTATCTGGCGCTCAGCTCCCAGACTACGAATGGCAGATCCCATCTAGCCTATCTACAATGCCGCTGGTGACGTCAACCGCTTCCCGACCAATGCCATTCGCCTCAAGCACCAGGTATGTATCACGCTTCACTCACAACCTCGATCCCCCACACAGATGCCACGTGCAACCAAGGACCACCATGCACCTCATCCAGCAACGCGCAGGTCAACCCAGCTATGGCTGCCTGCTTCTTCCCTGCTCACCCATGAGAGTGTAGGCACTCACTCCAGCAGCTGGTGCAGCAGCGCTTGCGCATAAGCAGCGAGTGCCCGAATGCCAAATGTGGAGGCAGGCACTTTCCTTTATGGAAGTGGCCTGCCTGCTGCGTACTGCCTGGCTGCGCTGGGCCCCTGCCCAGAAGCTTCCGGTAGGCCGCAAGTGCCTGAGGCCATAATATTCCACAGGGGCCCGTGCGGTTACGCGTGTCTAACTGCCCAGCGTGCTGCGTGCAGTTTGTGCCCCATGTCTCGCCCAGGGCCTGTGCTCAGAAACATAGGAAGGGCCTAGAAGCCCTTGGTCGGATCTGTTGCCCACGGCCCGGGTCCATTCAACCAACTGATGCAGCATAACTGTTTGAGCCCCACTGTGCGAAATAGGACGAAATAGGCCTCATGTGGTTTTACAGGGCCGCCTTCACTTAGGGCAGCCATACTTGCTGAGAGGCCCAGGATGCTCAGGGCGGGCTGTGGCCTGCGCAATTAATTATTTGCAGTCTGAAATTCGATTTTTTTTATTTTCTTTTTCTGGATTTCTGGGGATTGGGAGACCTGCCGAACTTTGCAATTTCGATTTTTTAATTTTTTTAAAATTATTTCTCGAAATTATTACAAAATATGCAAAGTTCGAACTTTTCATTTTATATTGGTGGCTCCTTATCTGGACGATCACTCCCACCCACCCCATCTATGCCGCTGCATCCCTCTTCTACTCTTCTCCATCTGTCTTCTTGTTCTCCATGCTGCGGCATTGGTAAGTTGCCAAATCAGCAGGCAGGCCACGTCAGCGACACATCAGCCAACAGTTGTGCCATGTCAGGAGCCGAACAGTGCCACGTCAGCAGCCAAGAGTGCCACGTCAGCAGTTCCCCAGCCTAGTCCATGTTCACCAGATCACAAACAGGCGACATGGACCAGAAGCAAGCGGAAACAGCCAGGGCCTACACGACCCGGATGCTGAACTTAATCGCGGAAGCCAAGCGAAGGGCAGACGCAGTGACAGCCGCACAGAAGCGGAAGGAGGCAGAGAAACAACGTCATCTTGCGGAGGAACAACGCCGACAGCACGCTGAAGCAGCAGCAAAGGCTGCTGATGAGGAACACAGACAATGATGCGAGAAGGTATTCAAGGAGGAGAGAGATCTACTCAAGGGCTGCGGAATGGTGGACAGAGGCAGGAACCGGCGAAGTGCAACAATGGACTCAAGATCTTGCTATTGCTCTCTCGTCTTACGGACCTCACGGCTACTTGCATTGCACAGCAAGAGGATATCCACTGCCTCGACGACGTGGTCGACGACCACAAGAAGTTGGTCGCACAGTTGACCAGCGGCGTGCAGCTGTTGGAACAACGACCCATCGCCGCTCCAAGCGCCGGCTCCTCCAACTATGCCGATCGCCTTAACGTTTTGGAGATCGATGTCGGGACTCTGAAGACAGGTGTGCAACTACAGCAAGCGGCAACTCAACAACTTGGGCAGCAGATTTGTGTCGCAGCTGCGCCAGGTCGAACTCAAGCTGGAGATCCACAAGACCCGTGACGCCAGCCGACACGCGTATTTATACTCCCGATCAGGGGGCGTGTGCCAAGCTTGGCTGGACAATATGTTGTCCACGCACGGGGTCACAGTCTCCGAACTGCATACAAAGATTAGTTGAGATGTTCTGAAGCCAGCATGGCATAAGCGGTTCCAAGTGCAGCCGCCCTAACTTCAGGCAATGGACAAATTGCAGAAGTTCCATCAGAACGCTTTGCCAAGCGGAGATTGGATAGCCGAGTACCAACGCTTGGCATCCACGCCGGATTTGTCGATGGTCTTGAAAGGCATCAAACACTACTTTATTACGACGTCGTGTCTGACATTGCCAAATGCTTTGACTCAAGTCGCGGAGACCCTCAACACAAGTGCGGAGCTGTTCGACAAGGCCACGCAGATCTTTGTGATGAACATGGAAGCCAATAATCTTGGTCGTTTGCCTTTTGCGGGCCTGAGCAGAGATCAACATCGATCGAAAGTGGTCGTGGTCGCGGCAGCAATGCCAACCGACCCTTCAAGCGAGGCTGCTTCTTCTGCTGAGGGAGACAGATTCGCAGTCGCCCGGGATGGTGGCCCCCTTGCCAAAGGTCGAGGGTGTCAATCCGTTATCGGAGACTTGGGCCATTTCGTCACACCAGAGGGCATCAATCCGTTATCGGACAAGATTCAAGCTGTCCATGAGTGGCCAGAGCCGTGGAACGTTACGGATGTCCGTTCGTTTCTTGGCCTTGGTGGCTACTATCAATGCTTTATCAAATGTTATTCGAAGATGGCGACCAACTTGACCAAGCTTCAATGCGAGGATCGACCGTTCGACTTCGGTGATGATGCATGAGGTTCATTTTTGCTTTGCTATCCGCGAAGGTCTTGAGCATCTACGACCCGCTTTTGCCGACGCGCGTCACTACCGATGTGTCCAGGTATGACATTAGTGACGTCCTCAAGCAACACGATGGCGTGGATTGGCACCCGGTCGAGTATTTTAGCAAGAAAGTGCCCGTCGTGCACTCGATTGACGACACATGGAAGGAGGAGTTACCAGCCATGGTACATGCGCTTAAGAGGTGGCGGCATTTTCTTCTTGGTCGAAGTCAACTCCGATGCGTAACGGATAACAATCCATTGGTCTTCTACAAAACCCAAGACGTGGTCAATAGCATCAATAGCGGAGAGATGGTTAACCGACCCCCCATTTTTCACCTCAATTTATAAGGAAACCATAAGGCCATTTCAAGCAAACTTCATACCAATGTATAGAGTGCACTTGTTACTAACATATTAAAAAAAAAAATAATGAAGAACATATAAAACAGCAAGCCAAAAGTGCATTTTCAGGCAATTTTGCCAAAAAAAATCATCAGATTTTCAGGATTTTCACCACTCTTAACAGCACAAATTCTAATACTCCAAATGACACCAAATTTGACACACAGCAAGCTTGTCCACAAACAAAAACAGGCAAAAAAAAAAAAAAGAAAAAAAAAAATCCAAAAAAACACACAATTTGACCCCGAAACCCTAATTTCAGGATCATTCATGGTTACCGAGGGCCAAGACACGGTCAATAGCATCAATAGTGTTTTGTGGATGCTCTTTCACGGCGTCCGGACCATTGTACCGCAGTCTACTCGACTTTTGAGATTGATGATGACTTGCGGGACAGCTTCATCTGCGGCTACCAAGTCGACCCCAAGTTTTGCGACAAGTGTGCGAATTGTTCCTCTCCAAATCCGGCACCATCGCACTATCGGATCCAAGAGGTATATTTGCTCGTCCACTTGCGGGGGAAGGATATTCTTTGCATGTCAAGTGATTCACATTTACATACACGGCTTCTTGGGAGTTCCACGACGCACCCGCCACTGGACATTTTGGAGTCTATGGAACGATTAGCCGACTTCGTGAGCGCTTTTGGTGGCCCGGCCTTCTCGGCGATGTCACACGCTATTGCAAGTCATGCGAGGTTTGTCGACGTTGCAAATCTGGCAATCATCGCTCATACAGCGAGTTGCGACCATTACCAGCCCCTTTGCGATGAAGGGAAGCGGTTGTTGTGGACATCACCGGGCTGTTCCCCAAGCACAAGACCGGTGTGGATGGGATTCTCACGGTGGTCGATCGACTCACCAAGTTCACCATATTTTTTTCTTGCCTTTATGCCGGTTGGATTCGAACCAAGGGTTACCCCAAGGAGATCGTTTGTGACCGCGACACTCGGTTCATGCCCGATTTTTGGTTGGCGCTCATCAAATGATGGGGCTCATCTCTCAAGCCGAGTTCGGCACCACCCCCAAACTGATGGCCAAACGGAGAGGGCGCATCAGACGGCACAGGTTCTCCTTCGCAATCTCATCCATCCCGACAAAAAGAGGTGGGTTGAGCGGTTGTCGGATGTCGAGTTGGCACACAACTCGTCCATTCATTCGGCCATCAGGATGTCGCCCTTTGAGTTCGAGCATGGCTTGCCGGTCACGTCTCCATTGTACACGATTATCCCACGGCCGGCTGAGAGCCACGACCATCTTCTCTTCTTTCGTCGGATGCAAGAGCTACTTGTCAAGCCACGTGATCAGATGTCGAAAACGCAGCAATTCATGAGCCAACAGGCCAATCGTCGGCGTCTTCCTTGTCCATTCCGCATTGGTGACCTCGATTGGGTTTTTGCCGCAGAGTTCCGCCTCGAACAAGATATCTCTCACAAGCTCCTCCCGAAATGGATGGGGCCCTGGGCCATCATCGCAACCACCGGGGATGCACCTGAAGGACCTTCAGGTGACTGCCCACTTGCCCGTCCACCCGGTCTTTCATTGTTCCAAGTTAGCTCTGTTCACTTCAGCGGGACACAACGACTTTCCCAGCGACGATCGCAAGACCCACCGTCTATGGACGGTTTTCAAGAGGTTGGCGACATCACCTCCCGGCAACGCTACGGCAACAGGCCGACAGAGTACTTGGTACATTTTTCCTAATGCAGCCATAAAGCTGACAGTTGGTTGACCCGTGCGGAACTTCAGGCAACAGCCCCTGACGTTCTCACATGCTACGAACGCAAGTTGCAAGGCAAGCCGGTACCTTCGGCTCCACGTGATACTCGCGTCCAGGTTCCACCATCAGATCGTCAGCTTCGCCCGCGACCCGGCGTGACTTCATAAGGGGGGGGGAGTGTTACATGCTGCGCCTGCACACGGGCCCCATTTCAGGGGCCCGACGGTTGCTGAGGGGCCCCCAGGCTGCGTGCCCATCAGACACGCGCCCTCGAGGCCCACGGCGGCCCTTAGGCCGTGGGTACGGATTTGCGACAGCATTCATTTATTTATTTATTTATTGCTGTCCTATTTTTGTCTGTTCAGACATCGTTTCGGACTTGCAGTCCCCAAGGCTATGCCTTGGATTGGGTACACCAGGAGGCAGGGCCGATGGAGGCCAGGCGCATTTTGGCACCCTGCTGCATCAGCAGCACGGGCTGGGCGCCTGGTAGGGGCCCCGACCATGCGGGCCGTTTTCAGGCCAACGCAGAGGCACACCCAGCCGGCCCAGTGCTACATATAGCTGGGCCTCGGCTGAGCAGACACACAGTTAAGGTAGCTCAGTTCTTCCGTAGGTAGGCAGAGGGGAGGAGGCCATACCTGCAGAGGCGGACTTACCTGGCGCCATAGCTGGGACTCAGCGCGCCAACCTGCACACGATGACGACGACGAGGCAGCTACCTGCAGGTGAGGCAGCGAGGAGGACGACATCTTCTTCTTCTTCTTCGTCTCGCCCTCCATCTCGTCTCCCTCCTTCCTCTTTCTTCTTCTTCTTCTTCTTCTTCTTCTTCTTCTTCTTCTTCTTCTTCTTCTTCTTCAGAGAGATTACAGGCAGAGGTTACATTGGGCATTTGGCCCAGGATCTGATCCGACATTTTTGTGGCAGACATTGATTGGACAGTCGGCAAGGGACTATTTTTGGACTTTCCCATCGCGATCTTGGTCTTCTCCCTTGCCTCCATCTTCATCTCGCCGCTCCCCCCATCTCTCATCCATGGTATCTCCCCCATGTGTGTGTGAAAGTCTTCTGTGTATGCGGTCCCTCCTCCCTCTCTCCCATGTGTGGTGTATGATGGGATGTCGCGTCAGTCTCAGACAGGTCAGGTCATATCCTTGAGTCTTCCACTGCGCTACATTGTGCTATTTCGTATATATCGGGATGTACATTGTTCGTTGATGCTTGACATTGCATTGTCCATTCCAGTCCTTCTCATCACTCTGCGGATCCTTGGCTCTATATACATTGCCCAACTGGGCATCTATCAGTTATGTGCTCTTCACGATTGTTCTATTGTCATGATAACGAGCACCTATGTGGCTCTTTCTTTGCTGTTGATGATTTTTACTATGTTGGTTGCACACAAGCTCTGACAGTTATTTCTGTGGCTCAGCTGATGGATGTGTTCGGGTGTGGAGGAACTTCAAGGAGGCTGGATCAGAACATCTGGCAGCAGCATGGCAAGTCCTGAGAGGTCACAGACCTGGAGCAAGACCTGGAAATGGTGCAGTAATTGATTGGCAGCAGGAGTGGGGTCAATTGGTACGTGAGTATGATACTAATGGCAAGGCCGACTATACTTCTAAAACAAAAAATAACGACTCATGGATCTGCTGGGTTGGCAGGATCGGATTGGCAGATTCTTGTTGGTTTCTATTGTCTGCTGCCAATAGCTCAAGCCGTGTTACCATTAGCTCTTGCGGGATGGGGCATCCAACTCAGAGTTAGGAATGAAGGTACAAGTAGTTGCTGTAACTAGCCCTGAACTAAGTATCTAAGTTCCATTGTTCTTTTTGCATTTTGCGCTTGTTTTTCATTCTTTTTTTTTTTGTTGGTACTACCCTTTCGGGTGTGCAGTCAAGTGTTTGAGTCTAGTACTCTGTTAGGAATCTGACACATTAGAGCATTTGGAAAGAACAAGTTTGGGTCAGATTCTGTGTTGTGTTGACTTGTAATTGGTGGGTATTTCTGCAGGAAGGTGGCAATTTTGTGAATGATAAACCGAGATATTGGGGATGCCACTAGGTCACACTGTTTACATTGGGTTAGATTACCCTCATCAACATTGCAAGCATTTTAGATGACACTTCCAGCGGCGGCATTCCTCTCTTCTTCTGTCACAGTGTTGAGTCAAGGATGAGGTGTGCAGACTGCAGCTCTCAGGCAGCTCTTGGGAAGACATCCAAGAGGTGGTATCTCAGTTTGTTAGAGCACTGCATTTGCAAGGGAGAGGTTTTGGGTTCGACTCTGCCAACCCTCATCCTCTCCTGCGCACACTTACTTGTTTGTAGCCTGTAGCACAGTGCACATGAGCCGACATATTACCCGGGGTCATTAGGGGGTGCCAAGGGGATAGTGCAGTATCCCTTGGGGTTCCTCAGGGGCAGGTGTCTTGAGAGGGAGCATCGCTCTGCGAAGGCATCATCATGGAGGGCAGTGAGCGAGTGCAGCATCGGGGCTTGGTCCTGAATTGCAAGGAAATGGGTGCGGTTTGCGGGGTCCAATGCTGCTGCCTTGTCAGTAGGTGAGGACCCCTGCTGCGTGGGTGTCAGGGTAGAGCTATAGGAGAGGGGAGGCTTAGATTCCCGTACCCTTGGATATTTGAGCACATGCGGAGTACATTGGATATATGCAGAATGACACATTAGGCTAGGGTCTTGCAATTAACAGGCGGGAAGCATATACACCGGTGGATGACCTACGTAGAATATACCAGACTATACGTCAGCACAGTTACTGATACAACATCAGCACAAACTGATACAACATCAGCACAAACAGAGCACAACAAGAGTGTAGCTGACCAATCGTCTGATCACATGCAGAATGCTGACTTGAATACAGTATGTGGCTGTGATGGGCAGGGGGGAAGTACATTCGCCTACGACTCTCATACCTAGACCTTTGGCTAGGGCACTGGACACTCCCTGTGACAGTCTATGCAGGGAAGCTCTAGGTGCGGGGCCCTAATGAGAGGGCAAGGTAATCATTAACTCCTGGGTCTACTCATGGGGCCGGCAGTAGAAGTAGGTAAAGCCAGATGTGTGCAATTTGAGGAATGGGAAAATGGCTCTTTTCCCCACTCACTTCCGTGTCCCTTTCTCACTCCATGCCTCCCACTGCCTTACTCTTGTTCTCTCCCTGACTCCCGCTAGCTAGGGCGCATGCTACTCTTCTTCTCAGCAGTTCTTGACCCCGGCTCGACTGCAGTTCGCGCGTGCACACGAACGGGCACAATCAAGAACTCTGAGCGCTGCGGACTTCTGGTCCACTGTCCAGTGAGCCCCGGACTTCTGGTACATGGTCCCCTGAATGCCCAAGCTCCGAATGAATCCCCCTGTGTGTCCCATCCAGCTTATTCCAGTAGCGGCAGCAAATGTTGACAGCCGCAATTGAAGCTGGTATCTTGGTACCAGGCCACCATTGATACAATGTTGGGACCAAGCCTTAGACCTGGTGACGTGAACCCAGTTGTGTCAACGCCCACGCGGTACACTTGTTGAAGACTCAAGTAAGGTTAGCCAGCATTACAAAAATCCTGCTGGTTAAACCACCAGAGTTGGCCCAGCTATTGGCCGTGGACAAAAATAGAGTAGAAATGTTTCTAATCGGATGAAGTTGGGCGCTTCTGTAGTGGCCCATACATTTCCTAAAATTGTGGCTTGTTAACGGGCATGACTTTAGGAAGTAGTGGTGGTTTAGGAAACTGAACCCGAGCAAAACCAATTAGGCCTCTTACACCCTCGGTTGATGGAGAAAATGGCCCTGAGTTGTCGGCCACGTACCGAATGAAGGCAGAAGCTCTACAAGAAGTGGTTAACACAATCGTCGAAGACAGCGTCGAAACAAACAATTGATGTACCCAGAAATTAATCTAATGTTGTCGAGTTGTTGCTGCCATGGAAGTCGAGGCCCCATACCACTATTAATTGTAGTAATTTCTCATCACTGATTTAGTCGCTCAAAATCGCCAACGTGGAAGCCTGCTCGTGCATCCGCGACTAGGTGTGGTGGCCTCAATAGTCGTGTGGAACCCAACAAACAGGTGTGTTGAAGATCATATTGAAAGGAACAACAGGTGACCATGGTGTCCAAACCCTGAACCGTCTTACACAACCTCGAACCACAGCCCTCAAAACAGCCAAACTCGCAAGTCAGTCATCAGGGTCGTATGCACATAGTTTATTTGGTAGGGCGCACACGGAATTTAGAGGTCATAATAGGTCTAACAAAAAAGGGTGGAATCAGGTCAACTTGGGTGCGAAACATAATCGAACACAAAATTAAAATATCAATCAAGATTGTGATGAATGAGTTCATTTTCATCGCTCCGTAATATTTTCCTCAATTTTATTACCACCATTAATTCTAGTAATTTCCCATCACCGATGTAGTCGCTCAAAATCGCCAACGCGGAAGCCCGCATATGCATCCGCGACCAGGTGTCGGGCGGGATAAACGTAAGGGTAAACAACCCCGCAGAGGGGGTCCAGTTAGGGATAAAATTAATATAGTTGGTACTGTAAAAATTTAGGTTAGTGCTAATAAATTTGGACGTGAATAGTAGGGGCAGACCCGGATATCCTATTTTCTCACCCCCGTAAATGTGCCCAGCTGGTTGGCATAGACTCAAAAATCCCTCATTTGGGGTGGCTGACTCACTTTGGCCACCTGACAACAGGGCCCAGAGGGCCATTCCCATTCCTAGAGGTTGAAGGGGAGGGCCATTAGCGGGGTGTCTGGTCTAAACGCCACCCATTGGTACTTGTGGCGTACCACCCTCATCCTAAAGAGGCGTCCTTTCCCAAATCACCCTACTTTGTCTAGTGTGAGCTGGGTTACTTGTTGCTGTTCTATATATGCGGCATCTTGACCTGCCTGAGCTCACTCTAGGTCCTGCCCACTCAGACAAACGCCCAGCAAATGCCTCCCATCAGTATATGGAACTCGCCATTTTTACAATAACCGTTTTTGAGAGAGAATCTTCAGGGACAACCACAATGCATAAACCAAGGCATATAGGTTCAAACGAATAGACTCAAGCGGATAAATCCAAATTGATAAGCTCATAGAGATGAATTCAGGTGGACAGTCCCACATGAATAAACTCTGGTGGATAGCGCAGCCGAATAACCATGGATAGAAAACATCTGCAATAACCCATGCGGTATGCCTCGCGGAATGTCTGGGGGCCTTGCCAGGCCGCACTCAAACCCAGGCCAAAAAGGGGGAAAAGAACCCCACGAAAAGATTCAGGTCCTGGACGAAAAAGTCAACTGTCAAACACCCAACAGTCAAAGTCGAAATGTATCCGGCCCAGGCCGCCGGTCAGACACACACATTTGTTTGTATGCAGGTACCCAGACAGCATCATGACCAAGGGGAGTCTGCAACGGTATACAATCCAGGCCCTCGGCTGTGAGTCAATCTGTATGACTGTGGAAGGGAGACTCGAGGCCAGACTGCCTCGACGAACACTACATAAGACATGGACTCTGGGCAGTCAACATTCGGTCTTGCTATCCTGCTTTGACGCTGGATCGCTGGACGCTGGCGAAACGCTGGCTTGACGCTGGCTGTGCGCAGGCACTGTGGACGACGACGTAGGACTGTGGCAGCATGCTGGCGCTTTCTGTTCTGCACGCCAGGCATTGCTGATGTGGCGCTGCCACCTGTCTTCATTGATGATGTGGCGCTGCCACCTGTCTACCCTGCTGATGTGGCGCATGCCACTGGTCTACATTGCTGATGTGGCGCCGCCACCTGTCTTCATTGATGATGTGGTGCATGCCACCTGTCTCTGCATCTGACGTGGCATTGGCCACACTGTCTACATGAGGTGACTGATTGCGACAAGGTGGGAGATCGGGGTCTTTGGATGATTGTGATCGGGTACTCACCTGAGGTTGACGTTGTTACCGTATTCTGCTGTTGTCTTCATGGTCTTCACGTAATAAGAGTGCCACGTGGCACTTCTGGGTAATCAGGTGTTGCATACCGTAACGGTACAGACCAGAATAAGAACCGACCTCTCTCACGTAGTACAGGATAGCGCAGCGGAAGGCTATAATACCAATGATCACACCAATCAATGTCGCAATGCAGAGCAATCATACATCATCATCATCACATGGTGTGAAGAAGCCTGGCGCTCACACAGGAAGAATGTGCCAGTCCCCAAACCATACACAGACGAAGAAGAGGGGGGTCAGACGAAGAAGAGGGGGAAGATGGGAATGTCGACAACACCAAGTCTTCGATACAGGCCCCAAGTAATCCCTCATCCAATGTCTCGATCCCAATGTCGAGTCTGAATCCAAATGTCGTAAAGTCCCAAAGTCACCAATCTCTCTCTCTCTCTCTCTCTCTCTCTCTCTCTCTCTCTCTCTCTCTCTCT
>BFEA01000006.1:4089947-4108574 GCA_003427395.1 Chara braunii | reverse complement strand
CGTGGCGATCATGCTCATGCCCCCGATGATGATGAGAGAGAGAGAGAGAGAGAGAGAGAGAGAGAGAGAGAGAGAGAGAGAGAGAGAGAGAGAGAGAGAGAAACGGACCTCACCGGGGTGTGCCCACCAGATGGGTGCCTGGGCAGAGAGCGGCGCTTAGGCTGCCCAGGGGCCAACACAGCCTTGAACAGGATGTCTGGACGGTGCACGTGTGACTGGAGTTTGTCACAGGCTCTTTCATGAATTGCATGGATATCTGTCTCCAGGTTATTCAATTGCTCCAGCATTTCCCAGACCAATAATTTTGACCTGCTCAATCTTCGTTTCACAGGCGTCCTCTCCTGCACTCTTCTTTGTGAATTGCTTCCATGGCAGTTGAATATCCCCAGAGGCATCACAAAAGCCATTTCCCTTGGCCCTGGGAACAATTCGTCTTGCTGGTCTCTTAGGTGATATGTGTATTGTAGTTGTCTGGTTGCTTTGACTTCTTGGCTGCGTCCTTGGTGCAGCATCCATACCCACAGTCCCCCTACTTGCATTGCATCCTTATCCGCAATATGTTCCCAGAGGCTCCCAAAGGCCATTTCCTTTGGTACTCAAGCATGAAATGGGACTTCCATTGTGGCCATAGATGCTAATCATTTTTCCTTTGATTGGAACGAGTGTGCAGATCCGCATGGTGATCAGTGTGCTTAAGATGTGACTTGTGACCGACCCAAAGTTGGGGTTGATGCGGCAGGGCGATCACGAGGCTACAAGGGTGAACACTCGTTGGAGAACCGCGATGCACAGATTGTGTGGTTTCCTGGGTCCCAGAGGCAGTTCCTGCTGGTACTATGCCCAGGATAAGAAAGCATGAACCTAGCCATTGTTAGGGCCCTGTTCTTGCTTCATAAGCGTGAACATAGCTCGAGTGAGGCTTGTCCCTTGATCAACCATTGTGCTGGGCATGCATCCTCATTGTATGGGAAGATACGCCCGGATTATGGAAAGGCCTGTCAGATTTTTCATCGAAGTGTGACAATCTGAAAACCAACAGGCATGTAGTGGAACACATAGGTGATTGAAGCAGATTGGTGAACAGGATGAAAGTTTTTATGTTCTTCAATCCTTATACAACTCTAGTGGAACAATTTATTGGCAAGGTGGTGGAGCTTTTAGCATCCGTCCGTCCTCCTCCCCTTCTCAATGAAATGGCTTTGCAAATGACATATCGACTTTATACTTGCCATATTTCCTCCTGTGGGCGCAGTGTGTACTTATGCAATCATTGCTTTTCTTGCACTTTGTCGCATCCTGGGTGTTTTGTGGATGCAGTTCGCATCTGGCGATACATCATACCTCTATATCTGGGCACTGCAGGAGGAGAGAATGGCTAAGGAAATCCAGACGAATGCAAATGAAGCAGTCACAGCTTTGGTAAGTCAACATCGTGTCTACTGTTGCTCCCTTTTGTTTGTGCACTTTGCCTACCCAGTATGAGATTAGACCACCACTAGCTTTCCCAGCCAAAGTTGAGAACCGAAAATGCGACAATCCAGGTTTATTGGATGAGCAATGCTACAAGTGTTATGGTCCTGGTCATTTCATAATGCACAACTCAAAAAGTGATAATGTTGTTCAATTACAGCCCAAGAGAAAGAGATTGGAATGAAATAAGACGAAAAGAAGAAGAATGAAGAAGACACTTCCTGCCTGCGATTGAAACTAAGAGGTAAGGTCCACATCGGTGGATACTGACTGTATGTAATGTTAAAGGCAAATCTGACTATATTGAAACGGTTTTCACCTTCGCAGTAGCAGATGCAGATTCCAGGGCTCGATCCCTAGCCCTGTACTCACCCGTGTACAGTATCAAGTCGACCCTGTGTGTTCGAACCCGCGACCTGTGTCTTGTTAGTTGACTGCTGTCTGTCGTAGGTCTAAGTAGTTGTCGGGTCTCGACCCGTAGGTCTGTTGAGTAGGGGTCGCAGCTGTGTAGGGGTCATAGGTGTTGCAATTCTGAAAGGTCAAGGTCGTAGCTGCTACAAGTTGGAAAGGTCAAGGTCGTAGCTGCTACAAGTTTGGAAGGTCAAGGTCGTAGCTGCTACAGTTCCGAAAGGCCAAGTCCGCAGACTTCCGGAAGGTCCGGAAGTGGCCTTTCGAAGCATTGCTCACGTTAGACCAGAGGCAAGTGGGCAAGTGGGTAGTACAACTTTGCTTAGTCAGCGGTACCCAGTCCCAGTCTCACTTTGTCCAGTCAGCAAGTACCATGTGGGACTGTGTGCACCATGGGCCCGGTGGAAAGGGCAGACCAGCGACCAACAGAAGTATAAATCAAGAGGAGCGTCCAGCCATGGATTCATTCTGCATGAGCCATGCAGAAGCGCTGCCCGAGCGTCTTGTGCGAGGTGGTCTGGAGATGCCTGAAGTCAAAGTGGGCTGCGAGGAAGACAGAGCGGCCATAGCTGTTAGCTGGTGATAGTAGTAGAGCGCAGCCATAGCTGCGATAGATTAGCGATAGGGTGTAGCGTGCGTGTGTGAGTGTGTGTGGTGTGAAGAGTGAGCGTGCGTGGGACATCCAGGGAGATGCGGAGTAGAGTGCGTGTGAACAGTCGCTGTGAATACAGAGTCAGAAGGGTGATGTGTAGGCGCTCAGGCGCCATAGCCAAGTTGAAGCGAGTTTGTATCTGAACTGTGTTCTCGGCCTTAATATCTCTGAGCTTTGTGTGGGCGCCTGGCGCCTGTGTGGATTTCCATCTGTTTGCATCATGGCAGCGGCGGACAAGTGAACCGGACAAGTCCGGACACCGGAAACCGGATTTCCCGGTTTCATCCGAACATCCGGAGTTCGGGTATTCTCCGGTTAATCCGGACATGTCCGGATCGGCCTGTCCGGATCCCTGTCCGGATGTGTGCACATGTCCGGATATTAAAAAAAAAAAAAAAAAAAAAAAAAAAAAAAAGCCTGCTATACAAAGTACTGCAAATGGGTTGAAAACAACAAAAAGGCCATGTGGCACAGGTAGGGGCGGGGAGGGGAGGTTATAGCGAGTACATGTCAACAACCAAGATGAGGGGGAGGAGGGCGAAGACATGGAGTAGCAGCAGGAGGAGGGCAAAGACGTGGACGGGGAGGAGCGGGAGGAGGATGAAAACGAGGAACATCAGACGACAAAGATCCGAAAAAAAAAGGAAAAAGGGTGCCACGTGGCATGAGCAGGGAAGGGAGCGAGGGAGGTTATAGCAAGTACATGATGATGACCAAGAGGAGGAGGAGGAGGAGGAGCGGAAGGAGGACGCAGACATGGAGAAGGAGGCGGCGGACGGAGGAGCAGAAAGGAGGAAGACCATGACAACAAAACGACGAGAGAGAGAGACAGAGAGAGAGAGAGAGAGAGAGAGAGAGAGAGAGAGAGAGAGAGAGAGAGAGAGAGAGAGCTGCTTGCACTGCTCCTCGCGCGGCCTTTGCTGCACCCACTGCCAGCCCTCCTGCGCCTGCTCCGCATCTGCTCCTTGCCTGCTATGGCCGCCTCGTTGCCCTGCTTCTTCCTCCCTCTGACAATGGCGGTAGTGGCGGGCATGCAAGCTCGAATATTGTTGTGGGATGGGGGGCGACCGAACTCGTAAGACGGGATGATGAATTCAAAGACTGTGCCCACTACGAAGCTGCCACGATGCAAGGATGACATTCAAACGGGCAGAAACATAGAAGGAAGAAAACTTCTCACAGGCAAAAAAAAAAAAATTATGGCCCTACCAGATGCCCCTTCAGGGCCAAAAAAATTCTGCTCGTATTTTTGGCTGGCAGCCCTGGGCGAGACGAAACGCCCTGGACAGACAAAAAAAAATTTGGCCGTTGGCCAAAGGGCCTGGAATCCGGACCGGGATCCGGACACGTTCACCGGACACCGGACACCGGACGGTCCGGATCCCTGTCCGGAGGTCCGGATCGCTGCCATGGTTTGCATGCATGCCGAGTAAGGAGAAGACGGGTCTGATTGCAATATACGGAAACTTCTGAGCATCCAATAACGAATGCATCACTGCAGGCAATCAGCAGGGAAGTAGGTCTAATTTGGAACCAACGCCATCTTGCCTTCATCTCTCTTCTCCATCCTCCCCACCATCATCTTATATTATAAATAACAAATGGGCCTGGCGCGCCGCGCCCCAGGCCCAATCCTGCGGATGAATATAAATTTCCATCCATGCCAACTTTTCTTTTTTGAATTTGTGAATGTTTTTGCCCTTCTCTTTTCCTTTGCAATAACCCGTTCAATATGCACTGTGGTTGCCTGAGGGGCACCCACAGGCCACGACCCCGGCCTAAGGCCGTGGCAATCGAGGGGAAGAAAACCCTCGAAATTGGCTTCAGGGCCCAGCAGAGACAGTTGACTTTAGCCAACTGCCCAGCGGCCCACAAGTCTTTGCATGGACCCAGCCCAGGCCGCCGATCAGACACAAACACTTGTTTGTCTGCAGGTACCCAGACAGCATTCGGACCAAGTGGAAGTCTGCAACTGTATGAGATCCAGGTCGTCGGCTGTGAGTCAATCTGGGCCACCGTGGGTGGGAGACCTGAGGCAGGCCAACCTCGTCGAATGCTACATAAGGCCCCTGCCTCTAGGAGTCAACATCCAGTCTTGCTATGCTGACTTGATGCTGATTGACGCTGGCTGCACGCTGGCACTGTGCGACAACAACGCGAGACTGCTGCATCGCATGTCTGACACTTTCTTGCTTTGGCACCAGACTGTCTTCGGGCTTGCTGACGTGGCGCATGCCATGCTGGGTGCATTGCTGATGTGGGGCATGCCACTCTGTCTTCGACATTGCTGACGTGGCATTGGCCACATTGTCTTCATTGCTGAGTTGAACGCGACAAGGAGGGAGATAGGATCTGCGGATTGAGAGAGAGGAGATGATACTTACCAGCTGCTGATGTCGATTCTGTGCGCTGCTGGACGTCTTCACAGGAGTGTGTCACGTGGCACTCTGAGGTGATCGGGCCCTGTCTGGCTCGTTTCTTGGGCACCGTTTGCTGACGTGGAGGCGAGGGGAAGCCCGGAGAAGGAGAGGGAAATGAGGGCTACTATCCCTGTGATCAATGGTGGATACTTACCTTTCCACCCTCTGAATAGTCTATCCTCCCCCTTTCTCTTCGTCTATTGGTTACGAGATATGTATCACCGATCACAATACATGATTATTGGAGACTTTATTCAGCGCCGAGTCATCTTGTACTTCGACACTATCCTCCCCCCTTTCTCTTAGTCTATTGGTTACGAGACATCGTATCACCGATCACAATACATGATTATTGGAGACATTATTCAGCGCTGAGTTATCTTGTACTTCGACACTTGACGAGTATCTTTCAGACTCGGTTCATTACAATTTGGTATCAAAGCTTACCTTCTTCGTCGCGATCTGTTGTCGTGCGCCCATGTGCGCTCACGTAAGTGAGAGGTGCTGCGCGCGTGATTGAATCGCATCTTTTGAAGCGCATGATTATAATCGCATTCTGGACATAGTACGCGCGCGCGCGCACTTTTCCCCGAAGATGATGACGTGGACTTGCTGAAGGCGAAGACAGCAACATTGCTTATGTGGTGCTTCGTTGCTGACGTGGTGATCAGATACCGGTGAGTGCATCGTTGGCTGTGGGCTTACGTGGCGCTGGTGAGAGAGAGAGAGAGAGAGAGAGAGAGAGAGAGAGAGAGAGAGAGAGAGAGAGAGAGAGAGAGAGAGAGAGAGAGAGAGAGGAGATCGGGACTGCTGACATGGTGTGCTGCCTACGTGGCATGGCGCGAGGGTGCTGACGTGGCATCCAGGGATTGATAGGGTATTGTCTGACGTGGCACGTACCTGTGTCTCGACTTACCTGCTGGCATGGCGCTCCACACTCCAGCGGTACCTATGATCTAACATGGCATACCAGTGGTGGATGATCTGGCAGACGATCCTTGCTGACGTGGGACCCTTCCTAAAGGCCTATCGGTCGCTGACGTTGACGCTGACGTGGCAACTCTGCGGTGGTGCTGCATTGGCATGCCAGGGTGACACGTGGCAGGACTATGCGCTGCTGGTGGTGAGAAGTTGATACTTGCACTTCTGTGCTGGCGAGTGGTACAACATCACGATTTAACTGTAGTGCCACACGTCGTCACTTGTGCCTGGTCGCATTGGCTATCTGCAGATGGTGGAGCTGAAGAGGAAAGGATGTTGACATATTGATTGTTTGTTGTGTTGGCCGACTCTACTCACTTGCCTTGGCTATTCTGTGGATGTTGTGCATACTCACCTGTGTTGTTGTGTCTTGATCACACTGGTCGTGGCTGTGGTACATGCACACTCTTGTTAGAACGTCACAGGTACGTCAGGGATAACAGGCCGATGACTCCCAAGAGCTCATATCGACGACACGTCATCATCTTGGAAATTTTGTTTATTTTATTTATTACTGTCCATTCTTGTATATCATTATTTATTTTTCAATATAAAATAAGTACAGAATGTCATCACTCGGACTCGAACCGAGATGCGTAAGCACTGCTTCCTAAGAGCAACGTGTATACCAATTTCACCATGACGGCTTATATGTATTATACAATATATCATATCTATATTCCAGATATTACTTATTGATCTTGGCACTTGGCAACCGATTGATAATAAAATGATACCCTACAGAAGAACTAGAAATGCGAGGATCAGGGTCCTCGGTAGGCCTATCGGGCCCTGTCTGCAGCCTTACCCGCCCTAAGTGAAGGCAGAGGTGCCCGCCCTAAGTGAAGGCGGGCCCGGCTTTTTGCAAGAGGCCCTCGACTGTCAATTTCATATTTCGGGTCCAGGCAGTTGCGACGCGCCAGTTGGTTGAAAGAAACACAGGCCGAGCACCGAAGACATTTCCACAGCCTACCGGGCCTTTCCAAAGAATGCAGGCCCTGGGCGTGATTCGCAGCCTCATACAGAGACAGTTGGGCGCCCAACTGAACGAGGCCCAGCAGCCGAGTAGCTGCTGCATCCAGGCAGCCTCGTGGGACCTTCCGGAAGCTTCTGGGCCCAGGCCAGCCCAGCCAGGCTGCGAGAGCTGGCCAGCTCTTTTCCATAAAGGAAAGAGCTCTGGCCAGGCAGCCTCATTCAGGCAGTCGCATGCTGGGCGGCAGCGCTGCTGGAGCTCATGCTCGTAGGCTGGTGGGCTTGGACTACAGTGAAGCGCAGGGGTGGTCTTCGGGTCAAAGAGAGGACAGGTGTGGTGTAGTCAGGGGATAGGTGAAGGATGATGATGATGATGATGATGTGAGGGCACTTACCTTGTATTGGCGATGGTCTGCATGGGCGACATCTTCAAGTACTTCGGACTGCCGCTGATGTCAACAGTTGCATTGTCTTTTTGTAGTCTGTAGTAGCTGTGTAGGAGCAGGCTGGGCGCTGAGCGCCAAGTGTGAGTGTGAAGGAACTGGACTCTTGTGTTGAGGGGAGAGAGTTTGCTCTCCATGAACATTGGTTTTCAGTGCTACGAACTTCCATTGGTGTATTATTGGTGCAGTGCTGCTCTCTGGACACAGTGTGACTATTTGGCTTTCAATGTGATGATGTGAACTGGAATTGTCATCTCGCGGTTACTTATTTTCCCTGCAATTTGGTATCGGAGCTGGTTCATATTGCGCTTCATTGGTTCTTCGCAATAGCTATTGGTGCTCCGCATGAGGTGTGGGGCAGTGATACGGCATTGGCGATGAACATTAGGCGGCCCAGGGTTGAGTGGGTGCGCCGGGGAGCTATGTGGTGACATACGGGGTGTATGCTGGATGATGAGAACTCGCTGATGTGGCATATTAAGCCGAAGTGGAACCACATTCTGCTGTTGGTTGTGCTGAGGCAAAGACCGGTCATCATAATTGCACATCAGGTTACCAGTGAGAAATCTGTGGTTGGAGGCGGCATTAATGAGGTACGCTGCTCTCTTCCTTATCTACCCTCTTCATCTCTTCTTACCGTGAGGAAGTGAGTTCTGTCTTGAGAGTCCTCTCGATGTGAGGTGTCGCTAGCGCTCAACCTTGAGAGTCGACATTCTTCCTGGGCAGCAAGCTGGTGGGAGACGGGCGGAGCCTCTGAAGGGCCCTGGACGAAGCACTCGGGTCACAGTCACCATGCCAACCCGTTGGGACTAGTACACGCATGCTTGGGCCGCAAGTCCTTGGTTCTACTGCTTGCGCAATAGAGGTCTTCCCGGGCATGCCAGCCTTTTATGAGACGCTTACCAGACCGTCTATAAATATTTCTGGTTGGGGACTCGGATTGAATCTGGCTGTGATCGTCGTCCTGACTGCGACGTTAAATAATTCGTGAGGAGATGGGGGCTCTCCTAAAATTCCTCTTGATCAGCCAGATCAACCGGGTGTAAAGCTCGTTCCGTACGAGGGTAAATAAGAGTGGACTGGCTGGCATGTTTGGCAATGACTTGGGGCACAGGGGTGGGCCGGATTGCACACATTCAGACACGCTGCTCAACCAGATGCTCAGGATCGTTGACACAATGTGACCAATCAAGAAGGATACAGGGGGAGGGGAGATTCCGGTAACTGTTCACAGTGGCAATCAACTATCAATCTGCCATCCAGTATACATCTCCAACAGGAGATGTTATTTTTATTTTGATTATCTAGTTGTGACAGACTTTGCTAACAACTGACAGACAGCTATAGACAGATTAGACCTTAGTATAATCTGTTCCAGGGTAATCTAAAAATAGAATTAATATATCCTGTAGGACCTGACATTAGTTGTTAATACATCACCTAACTGTTTCTGTTCCATCCGAACGAAATTAGTTGTGTTTCATAATCGGTTGTGTGTCAAGCTAAGGTAGGATTCAGTGTGGATTCTAGTTTAGATCACACACACTGTAGCTCATGAGTGATGCAAGCACTAGTGAGGAGGAGTTGCTAGTGGACGACTGTAGGACTACTCGTGGGACTTCTCGTAGTCGACCCTTGACATTCTTGGAGTTAGGTCCAGGAGACGAGAGAAGATTGAGGAGAGAGGCTAAGGAGAGAACAACGGCGAGGAGAGTGAGGGCAGCTGAGGATAGTGCCAAGACTAGTGTCTCAGCTAGTACAGGTGCAACCATGGCAACCTCAGCTATGTCGCAAGCCTCTACACATTCCACTTCTTCAGGAGTCAGTCAGAGTGGCTCTCAGGTTTCCACTAGTCAGATTGCTGCCGTGCGAGTTAGCCAGCAAACTCAACTCACGACGGAGGATTTAGAAATCCGACAAGCAGAAGAACTTCAAGATGAGCTACAACGACAGTTGAACGATGCAGCAGAGAGGACAAGAAAAGCCATACTTAGGAAGGCTAGACTAGAGAGTAGAATGCAGGAGCTAGGCAAACTGGAAACACTAGATGAGGCAGCATTCGACCCTGCTGGTCGTGTGTTGCGCAATGCTTTACTTTCAGTGGCAGAAGCGCAGAACGTCCAATAGGAATTGTTGGCTGATTTGGTGGCAGGCCAGAAACAAATTCTGGCTGAACTTCGGGCTCCTCGCACAATGGTGAGGCAGCCACAGTTCGTTGTAGTTCCCCCTGTAGGTGCGGGTCCTCCATCGATGCCGCAACACACAGGGCAAACTTTCTCTCCTATGTTTGGCATACCCCCTCCAGGTGGTTTAGCAGCAACTAGTGGTCCGGTTCCAAGTGTCTCAGTCGTACCATCCACGACAGTGGTAACTACAGTCCCAATGTCAAGCCAGGCCCAGGTTAGTATGCAACAGCCTGTTTCAGTGGCTATGCAGCCGCTGCAGCAAGCCCCTGGGCCCATGCAGCCTATGCAGTGGATGCCCAAGATACCTTTGATGAGTCCCAAGCCTTTCTCTGGAGACAGGAACAAGGAGGAAGACTTGGACACCTGGGTGAGGACTGTGCCTACTTATGTAAGGCACAAGCTCACAAGGCCAGAACAGGAAGTTGTAGTGGCTGCATCCTTTTTAGAGGGATCAGCAACCCGCTGGTTGAATGGCTTAGTGCAKCAACAGGGCTAYGRTCAGGATTTCGATGTCTGGGCTCAGGCTCAAACATTGGAACAGTTCGTACGGTCAGTCTACAACAGGTGGCATGACCCGCAAGGGGCTCAAAAGGCCACCGATGCTATCAACAACCTTTGTTCCCGCAGGTTCAAGGATGTTAGAGAGCTTACGGACACCGTAGAACTCCTCCTCGTGGTACCTGGTGTGCGTTTTGACCAGCAGGTTCTCCTAACGGATTACCTAAGGTGCCTACATCTTGTTTGGGAGAAGTGGCCAAGGAGTGGGTCCTTTCAGAGGCCAACACGGCAAGGTTTGAGGACATTGGTGAGTGGGCCAAGACTTTGACCGTCAAGGAGTTTCTCCAAAAGATCAAGGAGAGATTCATTGGCAAGACAACAACCGATAAGGCTTTTAGCGAGCTCACAACCATTAGCCAAAAGCGTTGGTCTACTGTTCATGCATTGTCTCGTGAGGTGGATCGTCTCTTGCAGGTGCGTGGACTAGATTCGCAGGATAACCAGGTCCTTTATATCTACTCATGCGCATTGCCCGAACCGGTTCGCGGACAGCTCGTGGCCGAAGCAAATTCCGGTAAGTATAACTACAGGCAATTTTGCGATCTTGCGCTTCAGCGGGAACAAATGACAGCACAGGTAAAAGGAACCTATGCATCCGTGGTTAGAAATGGTCCGATTGGTGGGTATGGGAAACATGTCCTATGGCGGCAAAAACGACAAGATCATATGCTTGTTGCCTTTGACGACGACACTATAGAGAAGTCACCCCTTGACGAGGCCGAGGGTGGAGTTAGTGGCCGCGGTGAGTCAGGAAAGGGTGACGTAATTGTCGTGGTGGCCAACAAGGGTGGCACCAGTTCAAACTGGAACAAGAAGAAGAGACCACACTCCTTTCCCGAGCACCCCGGTATTGCAGCCGGTAGGCCTTAGGAAACGATGGGACTGAATCGAGAAGAATGGCAGGACCAAATGAACAATAGGCAGTGTCTCAAGTGTGGCACTGCGGGCCATATCATTGCATGGTGCCCGCTCATTCGAAACCCCAAAAGAAGCAGCCAGTAGGAGTAGCATCTGCTCCTACTGAATTGAAGGGTTCAGTTGAAGGTAAGGCGCAAATCACCCTTTTCAACCTCTCAACTCACATGGCAGAGGATGGCTCTTCTTCGGCCCGTCGTTTGGGACACCCTGACACTGTCTTACGTTTTGTCTCTCTGGATGATTCCCTTGACGAACATCGAACTGAACTCTTTGCAGTAAGAAGTTCGCAGGTTAAGAAAGCAAAGTCTAAGGGTGAGCTAATGATCGCAGACATTGAGATTGCACGTACGAGATTAGGTGTCTTGTTAGATCCAGGATCGACGCGGTTCTACATCTCAGAGAAGGCAATTCATAAATTGCATCTGGGAATTAAGGTAAAGGACTTGCCTAGACCTATCGTGTTTATGTTAGCTGACAAGAGCACATTGTCTCTCAATATGTTGATCATGTAAAATGTTATTTTTGAACTGAGGAAGGAAATAAGATTTTGTACGGAGTATCCTTCCTAATTGAAAAGAACTCGCCCTTTGACACGGTTCTGGGAATGGATTGGCACGAGGAAGCGGACCCAGACATCAAGTTCAAGGAAAATATTGTAAAGCTAAAGGACAAAAAATCCGAGTTTAAAGTAATCAATCTGTATTATAGGTCTGGATCTGACTCATCCTTCTTTTTGTTGTATGAGTTATCCAACCTTTAGATCAATGGTCTCGAAGAAGAAATTGGAACAGGATGTAATGATGGTGCTCGTTAAACGAGTAGGCGAATGTTCCTCATCTTACCCACCTTCTATTGACAAACTCATGTCAGAGTTTAAGGACTTGCAGACTGAACCGACAGGAATCAATGAGCGTGCTATCAAGCACATTATCGAGATTGTTCCAGAAATAAGATTCCCAAAGGACCCATTTATGGAATGTCTCCTAGGGAACTAGAAGAATTGAAGAAACAACTGCAAGAACTAACCGAGAAAGGATGGATTCGCCCAAGTTCATCTTCCTATGGTGCACCTGTCTTGTTTGTGCCCAAGAAGGAAGGAGAACTCAGGCTATGTATTGACTATCGAGGATTGAACTCCGTCATTGTTAAGAATGCGGAGCCCCTTCCTCGTATTGACGAACTACTTGATCAGTTGCAGGGATGTTAGTACTTCAACAAGATTGATTTGAAGTCAGGGTACCGCCAGATCGAGGTGTCTCCTAAAGATCAACACAAGACGGCTTTCCGAACCAGGTGACATTACGAGTTCATGATTATGCCTTTCGGATTGACGAATGCACCTGCGACTTTTAAAAGGTCTATGAATGTGCAATCAGACTTGTCTTTCCTCACACTCAACATGAGTACAAACAGATGACAATCAAGTTGATGACTTGCGCCGACACAAAGCTCAGAGATAACGAAGCCAAGAACGAAGCTCAGACCTATCTTGATCGGCTATGGCCCATCCTCCTTTGCTCTCAGCAACTTGTTCGTACACATACCCTGGATCTTCCTTGATGTCCTGCATACACCAACATAACACACTCATAAACACACATACACACACTAACAACCTACTCTTGTTGGTGTGGCGGTTATGGTCGTCGTCTCTCTCCTCCTCTAACTAGTTATCGGTTATGGTCGATCTTCCTCCTCGTAGCCCTCCTCGTCAAGGGGCACCTGCAGACCTCCGCACACAAGACACTTCAACAGCGCTTCCACACGGCTCACAGGCAGAATGAATGAATGACTAATTGCTGCCTCTTTATTTATACTTTGGATTGTCGTTGGTCTGCCCCTCTCCACTGGGTCCGGGGTGCACACAGTCCCATATGGTACTTGCTGACTTGACAAGGTGCGACTGGGACTGGGTACCGCTGACTAAGCAAGGTAAGACTGCCCACTTGACCACTTGCCTACAGACTGTTCCACTTAACCACTTGACTACTAGGACTCACGAAGGGCCGGTTCCAGAACTTCTTGAAGACTGTGGCTTGACCCTTCAGTACTACAACTATGACTTGACCTTTCAACACCGTAGCAACTATGACTCCTACCACTGCTAAGACCTCTAACCTACAGACCTACGGTTCAAGACTCAACGACTACTCTACCTACAACAAACAAATAGGCAAGCTTTCAAAACACTGGTCGTGGGTTCAAGCACACACGGGTCGTCGATACTGTACACCGTTTTGGGCATAACCCCGTTAGATTTTCGAGCCTGTGTGGACCCCATTGCGGGTCCCATTTGGCTCAGCCCGCCCATGCTCATGCTCAGGGCGTGGGCCGTTCATCCCAGGGTCACCCCCACCTAGTGCTTTGAGATGGATGGGGGTGGGCTATCGAGCGAGAGGGCTTTGACATTGGGGATGTAGCTCAGCCCTCGCGTCGGGTGGCAGTCTCGCTGGTCATTCCGCAAACGCTGATTTTTTTTTTGATTCTTGGTTGTGTTCTCAAGCAAATGCTCCTTCCAATACGCAGACAGTCCAGGGGGTCTTTGAGAGTTCTTCTTCTTTTGTGCACAGGCTAAGCGTCATCCTTAGGCCATGCACCGTTTCCCTAAACACTGCAATCCTACGGCGTCATTGGGGTGCGGCAACGCCATCTTCCCAATCGCCTCTACGCACTCCTCGCGTCTCATACATTCCATCCATCGTTATTGGAGCAGGCCCCTTAGTCCTTTTGGGGCCTTCCTACGCATGCACAGGCCAATTCACATTCCGATCAGCAAAAGTCCCCCTCTTTTCCCTCATTCACCCTCCAAATCTCATGCACAAGGATCTCTTTCATGGGTCGATTTTCCACTAAGGGTCCCGTTGCCCCTTTGCCCCCTCTTCCCTTTTCCTTTGCCGCCCGGTTTCTCCCGGCCCGGTCCCGCTCAAGGCATCCCAAGGCTTTACTCACCTGCACAATCCCACACAAAAGGCAAAGATCGATACAATCCCCCATTGGGGGTCAACACATAGCCCTTTCCGCATGCCTAAGTTTCGTTTCCTTCGGCTTCTCTTCGTTTTCCTTCCTTTGCTCAAACAGTCCATGCAGTCGGGGAAATGGTTGAGTCAAACTGACCTTGCTCTAGGTACCAACTTGGTCTAGTCCTTTTTCCCAGACTTGACTCCTCTCAATTGCTCATGTGTCTCTTCCTTCTCCTTCTTGGCGGCACAAGGGACAGGCAGCCCTTCCCTGGCCCACTTTCTCCGCCAAGTGAGGACAATTTCTTTTCACCGTTCGTTCCTAGCAATGTAACAGGTGAGTGGAGAAGGGTTAGTTATATGCCAAGTGGTGGAAGAGAAGAAGGTTGAGGGGGCCGAAGCATGAGAGAGAGAGAGAGAGAGAGAGAGAGAGAGAGAGAGAGAGAGAGAGAGAGAGAGAGAGAAAGAGTTAGGGAGAAAGAGAGAAAGGGAGAGAGAGAGAGAGAACTCCCTAATCCTAATCAAGCCTTACCCTTACCTGACCTACCCTCCCCTGTTCAAGATCTGAACCGAATCATCATTGAGTGAGGGAAGACTGAACTGCACAATTTAGGCTAGAGCACACACATGTGAGAGGTTAGGGAGGCGACTAGGAAAAACCGACATATTACCAAGTGAAGAAAAAAACGAACTGCAGCAAAAGACCCACAACATACACATACATGAGTCACGGAGCAGCTAGGAAGCAACCGCCACATTACTAAGTGAAGGAAAGACTTGGACAAGAGCAAAAGACCTGCAACACACACATACATAAATCACGAAACAGCTAGGAAGCAACCGCCACATTACTAAGTGAAGGAAAGACTGAACAGCAGCAAAAGACCTGCAACATACACATACATGAATCACGGAACATCTAGGAAGCAACCGCCACATTACTAAGTAATGGAAAGACTTGGATAGCAGCAAAAGATTCACAGCACACACATACACGAGTCACGGAATAGCTAGGAAGCAACCACCACATTACTAAGTGAAGGAAAGACTGAACAGTAGCAAAGGACCCACAACACACATACACGAGTCACGGAACAACTAGGAAGCAACCGCCACATTACTAAGTGAAAGAAAGACTGAACAGCAGCAAATGACCCACAACACACACCTACATGAGTCACGAAACAGCTAGGAAGCAACCGCCACATTACTAAGTGAAGGAAAAACTGAACAGCAGCAAAAGACCCACAACACACTCCTATATGAGTCATGAAACAACTAGGAAGCAACCGCCACATTACTAAGTGAATGAAAAACCGAACTGCAGCAAAAGACCTACCACATACACATGCATGAATCACGAAACAGCTAGGCATCAACCGCCACATTACTAAATGAAGGAAAGACTGAACAACAGCAAAAGAACCCACAACAGTAGCAGCCAAAATAACCCTTTGTTCCCCATGGTTGTCCGATATCTAGTCTCTTTCTATGTCCCACCCGTGGCAGTTTTTTCGGCCGCGGGTCTTGACTTGGCTCATGGCCCCTTTGGTCTTAGTTATGTCGCACTCCGGTGGCCCCCCTTTGCCCCGTGCTCCGTTCTCACGTGTCGGTGCCCCAACGATATTTTCTTGACCTCCTTGACTCCTTTCTTCTTGTGGTGCGCCTCCCAGGACATTATTTTTCCCGGGGCTCCTTCTTCTTCTGAGGAGAAGGGCCGCCTTAATTATTCTTTTGCGGCCCTTTGCAGCTTACTATCTCACTAATTTCTTCTTGGTCCACTGGTTGTGGCGACCCGGGCCATTCTCTAGGCCCCTAGGTGCCGACACTTATGCCTTAGCCTTTCATTCTTCCTATCTCTCTTGCCTCTGGTTTTCTCCGTTATGCACAAATCTGCCATATTCCATCTCTCAAGGGTCGGGACTTGTCTTGGGACCCACCGGTGTTGACACGTTCCCCCCACTCATTCACGATGTCTTTATCGCGCACCAATCGGTGGTTTATGGGGGAAATGGCTTTGGGGAAAGATAGAGAAGGGCGGGGGAATGAGATACGATAGGAAGTTAGCTTGCCCGGGTCCTTTTCTCAATCTCCCCGTTATGTCTTTCCTCTGCTTTTTGCCTCCTGGCTTCTGCAGTCCATGCTTCTTTCCCAAGCTTGAGTCATTCCATCAATCAACTTTTTGGTCCGTGCAATGCATGTTTTCTGACCATTCTCAATGCATCATATAATCGGTTTTTTGGCCCGTGCAGTCCATGTATCATGCCATTTCCCCCCCCCACTCAAATTCGATGCTCATTTCTTGCCTGACCTTGTGCCTGTTCGAGGTTTCAAGTCTGATTTGTTCCTCTCGTTGGTCTCATCTTTAGCTCGCCCATTCTCTTTGTCTTTTGCGTCCCTTTCATATTTGGTCGCAGTCAATGCCCTCAGCCTCTTCTTAGGCTTCCATCTCATGCAGTCTCTTCCTTTGCTTTTTATAGTTATTTTGCTAGGCCTCTCGAACCCTTCTTAAGTTGTTTCTTGCAATTTCTTCAGTCCGATCTGCTAGCTTCCTCAATCCTCTCTTAAACGGTTACGTATACGAGTTTTTTTTATCGTTCCGATAAACTTCCCTTGGTATGTTTTTCGGCAGTCTCTTTAAAAGAAAGAAAAAAAAATCTCGATGCCTTTTCTCACGTTCGAGGTCAGTCGATCTTTTACATGCCTTTCTTCCTGGACATCTTGCCAGACCTTTCTCACGCCCAAGCTCAATCAATTTCACATGCATTTCTTTTTGACATTTTGCCACACCTTTCTCAAGCCCAAGCTCAATCCATTTGCCAGACCTTTCTCAAGTCAAAGCTCAATCCATTTCACATACATTTCTCTTTCTTGCGTCTTGCCAGACCTTTCTCAAGTCCAAGCTCAATCCATTTTACATACATTTCTCTCTCTGGCGTTTTTCCAGACCTTTCTCAAGTCCAAGCTTAATCCATTTCACATACATTTCTTTCTCTGGCGTTTTGTCAGGCCTTTCTCAGGCCAGGGCACCATCAATTTCTCTCTGGTGTCTTGCCAGACCTTTCTCAAGCCCGGGCTCAATCAATTTATCTTTAGCATCTTGCCAGACCTTTCTCAAGCCCAGGCTCGATCAATTTCTCTTTGGCGTCTTGCCAGACCTTTCTCAAACCTAGGCTCAATCAATTTCTCTCTAGCGTCTTGCTAGACCTTTCTCAGGCTCAGGCTCAATCATTTTTTTCTGTCGTCTTGTCATACCTTTCTCAAGCCCAGGCTCAATCAATTTCTTACATGCGTTTCTTTCTGGCGTTTTGCCAAGCCTTTCTCAAGCCAAAAACTTAATCCATTCGTATTATTTTGTTTGTCGTTCCTTTCGCACGCTTTGTCATTGGGTTGATGGCACGCCTTCCCCCCACTCAATCGCGATGTCCCCATCGCGCAGCTGGTTCTCACTCGGAGGTACGCAGACTTTGTCTGTCAACTAAGTGGACGGACGCCGACCCATCAGCCCCTAAAAGGAAGGGTGATCAGTCCTCCCCCTGCTGATAACTCACCCCATCCTCCACTTAGTCCGGCGATCACTTCCTTGGAGACAAACGTCATCATTGAGGTACCTCCTCGCATCCGACAGGCAGGTCCAGTCCGTGTCTCCCAGCACCCAGTCATACCGTAAGTGGCTCCCTCGCGAATCGTTCCTCCCGAGTGGTAAGTTTTATGGATCGGCCTCTTCCTTCTCAAGAGAGTTGAGGCTCTCTATTAGTTTGTGAGTGCAGTTACGAAGACCTCGCGGTTAGTCCCCGGAACGGTTGTAATGTTCTGGCAGGGCAGTGTCAATGCCCTGTGGTGGTGGCGGACTCCACTCGGTACCTCGCCCTGACCTTCCTTGTGGACGGTGCCGCTTGACTTAATGCGAGCAGCCATGGTCCATCCCAAAAGGCCAGACCGCCCCTCAACGGCGTGGCGTGTGGTTGGAGAGGGTCATCAAGACTTAGAAGAGCAAACTATCGGCCCATCTTGCCGCCCTGGACGTTTTAGGAACTCAACGTGAAGCGCAATTTGAACCCTCCGGCTAGAGCTCGTTGTCGGAGCTGGTTCCGGATGTCAAGTATCGTATTCGATACCTTCATCCTTTAACCTGGTGTCCTACTTATGAGAAATAGGTCGCGCTTGGACATTTCCCTCTGGGGTAGAGGTCCTGGAGTCGCGATGCAGACACCAATATCCCCCTCATGCTGAGGCTTGAGACTAGGAGGAAGGCCCAATCTCTTGCTATTTTCATGGTCGATCCGGCGACCTCTTTTCAAGTTGCCTAGGATCCCCTGTTTATGCAATGCAATTTTCAATTCTCAGGCAAATGCTCAATCCAATGTTCTTTCCAACTTTTTCTCAAGGTTGATTCTTATGGCTGATCCGACAACCTCTTATGACCGATCCGGTGGCCCCTTTTCAATAGGTCACTTCTCATGACCGACCCATCGGTCCATCCTCAATCCTCCATTTTTTCTCACAAGTCATTTCTCATGGTCAACCCAACGATTCATCTTTCGTCTTTCTCATTCTGACGCTCACGTCTTTCGTCCAACCCGTCGAGCTTTCCCCTCTCAATCCTTCTCTTTTTCAAAGCTTTTTCAATGACCGACCCGTCGGCCTTTTCCATTCACATCC
>BFEA01000006.1:4074556-4089647 GCA_003427395.1 Chara braunii | reverse complement strand
AATCCTTCTCTTTTTCAAAGCTTTTTCAATGACCGACCCGTCGGCCTTTTCCATTCACATCCATCTTTTTCAACCTTCCTTATGGCTATTTCAATGACCGACTCGTTGGCCTTTTCCATTCACATCACTTTCTTTCAACCTTCCTCATGGCTATTTCGATGACTGACCCGACGACCTTTTTCATTCTCATCACTTTCTTTCAACCTTTCTCATGGCTATTTCAATGACCGACTCTACGACCTTTTCCATTCACATCACTCATTCCAGCTCATTCTCAATCAACCTTTCTCAAGCAGTCATGCAAGGGGACCCCAGTGCCTATTTCCAAAAAAATAACCCTTATCAGGGGCCATTTCGCTATTTCAAGTCGAACAACCTGGTTAGGGTCATTCTTTTCCATTCTCAAGTTGAACAACTTGGTTAGGGTCATTCCTTTCCATTCTCAAGTCGAACAGCCTGGTTAGGGTCATTCCTTTCCATTCATAAGTCGAACAACCTGGTTAGGGCCATTCTTTTCCATTCATAAGTCGAACAGCCTGGTTAGGGCCATTCCTTTCCATTCTCAATGTCGGCGCCCGAGGTGGTGGGCTTCGAGGACACGGATCCCATCTTTACTAGGGGGGTTAGAAGGTGGGACACGGATCCCATCTTTACTAGGGGGGTTAGAAGGTGGTTATCTTTACAGTTTTCTGCGTGCGATATCCTTTATATTTTTCTCAATAAAGTTTGTTGGTTCCAATGTCCTCTTTCATACACCCGACTTAGCGTCCAGCACTCAAGCGGAGGCTTTCAACCTCAGGCAGTGCTAACCCGCCCGGTCGTTCAACCATAGATCCAAACGCGGGGTCTTCCTGTCCTTTTCACGCTTGCTTACTCTCACAACTTTGTCCCTTGCGACACGACTTTGACTTGGTTGGATTAGGCTCCTAGGGGAGGACATCCTCATGCCGCTCTACCCATAGGTTTCCTAACCTCTCCTGTACTCAACTGATACTTGGTGCTTTTACTTGCTCAATCAATCCGACATTCATAGTCTCCATTCCAAATACAATCTTTGTCTTGTCCAAAGTTCTCAATTCAACCATTTCAACTAGTCTCGTACCCACGTCCCTTGCCAATGCTTCTCGCACATAATCTTTTCAAGGTAGCATATCTGAAAAAGTAGTTCGAAAACTATTTCCTTGCCCATCCATGCTAAATCCTGACTAGTCCTTGTCAACAATCTTATCCATACTTGGCCAGGCTTTACTATTTGAAATTGCAAACCACGAACTTTGTCAAATTGCCCATTGCGCCTAATCCTTACCGTTGTCATCAGTCCTTTGCCGCTTGGGCGCTTGTTCGTCATTACTTTCTGTTGGCCCCTCGGCTCCCAGGCCAGATTCCTAGATCTCTCTTTTTCTTCTTGCGATCTCTTGCAGTTCTTCCTTACTGAAAAAGTCCAGGGGTGTAGCCGCCACTCCGACCTTCATTAGTTCCCTGGTCTTGATGATCCAGTCATGCTTAATCACACTAATCCATTGTTCGAACCAAGGATTGGGTGTTGGCCCAAACTCTTCCTCCCACTTGGAGGGTCCTTCCTTCGGCCCACTTGTTGAAGGTTGTCCTTCTTCCCTAGGCCTTGAGATCTCGTCTGTTTCATTGCCACTACTAATTGCGATGACCTCCTGCACGCCGTCATCACTTTCATTTTCTTCTTCCCATACGGGGCTGAACTCACCTGTAAAGTTCTTAGGATTCAAGTTGTAAGGGATATCCGTCCTCCTTTCGTGTTCGTCCCTAAAACCCGTATACCCCCTCTCACAATTGTCGTGCCCGCTTCGTGCGGCTTCCTCACGTCTCTCACAATCGTGATGCCCACTATCTCTTTCCTGATCCCTTCTTTCACAACTGCCATGTACAGTTTGTCTTTCACCCCCTCTCTCACCACCGTCACTCATACCTTGCCTCTCTTTTTTCCTTCTTACCTCCGCTTTTTGCACCTCCTTTTCCTCTTCGGACAAGGGCTGCAATTTTTCGCCTTCCTTAAGGGGCGAGGGGTTGCTAGCCAACAACTTTCTCTTTCTCCTCCCTAGTGTCCATCTCGGTTGTGGCCCAATAAACAATACCGATGTTTGTCTGTCCCGCGGTCTCTCGGGTCTCTGCCACTCGTCTTCAAAGGGCATGTTAGCGTGGTTGGTATCATTCTCGTTGTTGATTTCCATCTTATCTTGAACTTTTCCCTGTGCCTGTCAACACAAGGAAAAACGGAGCCCCCAGTCCATATCCCAAGGCGGAGCCCTGTCCACGGAGTAGCAGAGTAAAATCCCGTCTCCTTATGATGCATTTCCAAGGATGCACCGGTTTGCCCAGTTTTCGTTCATGCACATCCATGTAATGTGTTTCCCACTCGAACCCCATCCATCCTTCAAAAGCCATGATACATTGCCCCGGTCAACCATCCCGATACCATCCATCACAAAAACTATGGCACAATGCCCCAGGCTCCATCCCAATATCATCCCTCACAAAAACTATGGTACAATGTCCCAGCCGCATCGCTCAACTCATGCAACCCGCCCCCATAAGCACAGTCAAAGACCCGTCCGAAAAAAAAGACAAAACACATTATAGGTAAGATCTTTGCTGGCGCCTTAGTCGGTCTGTTCCCCAGTTACCTTGTTCTGCACCTCTTGCAACCACTGTTCCACTGGGTCCCGACTTAGAAATCTGACCAGTGTGCTTCAAATTCTTCTAGGCAAGTCTTTGGGGTTACTATATAGAATTCCAACCTGACGGTTGCTTGGGAATGTCTTTTCCACTCACATATTTTTCCCAATCTTCTACAGTTTGGTCAGTGATTCCAAGCGGAATTTTGTCTGGTTTCTCACTTAAACGTTTACCCAGATCCCTTCCTGCGATCTTGAATACTTGAGCTCTAGTTCCAAGTTTGTCCTAGGAATGGTCCTTTCACCCTGGTCCCATCCAAATCTTCCAACTCGAAAGTGTTCATCCCCGGTCTCTTGGCGACCGGTAGGGGCCCTTGGACCTTTTACCCAACTATCCTGACCAAGTGCTCTCTAGTGCCGAATTCCTGATTAAGATCATTTCCCCCACCTGTAGTGGTTCTTTCCAGATGTTCTTCAGTAGATCCCACCTTGCCTTGTCTTTCATCCTGCTATCCAGAACCCTGGTCACTATTTATTCCATTGTCTCCTCATTTTGAACAATCTGCTGACATCTAGCCTCGATTAGTTGTTCCATCGTCAAGTGCGGGTCATCATCCAACCTACTCCAAGTTGGTACTAGGGCTTCCACTGGGAAGTCAATTTCCCTTCCATACCATAACTCGGTTGGGATACATCCTATAGTCCTTTTTGGAGTCAAGTTCTCCGCGAAAATTACCTGCTTGAGATACTTATGCCAGTTCCCAAGATCGTCAGCTGCTAACTTCGTGATCGTGTTCTTTAGTGTCTGATGCCCTCTCTCCACGGGCACATTAGTCTCTGGGTGGTATGGTGAAATTAGCTTAATGGGCACCCCAAGTCTTTTGCACGCCCTCAACACGTCCTGATTTACGAACTTTGTCCCATTATTAGCTATGAATCTTCTGATGAAAGGGTGCCTTAGGTAGAAGTCCTCGATCTAGTCTGCCACTGCCGATCCGGTTTTCTTCTTAAGGGCTACCTACTTCCAGGAACCCACTAAGATTATCTCTAGCGTCAAGTATGTACAGTATCATTTCGTGGATACAGGCATGATCACGAGATCGAGATGAACCAAATGTCCTGGTTCTCGCACGCGCATGGGTCTCAAAGGTTCAAAAACGCGGGTCGTACTCCGCTCTTGACAGATCAAACAGGTCTGGCAATATGGGGCAACCATGCCCCCCATTCCTGGCCAGAAATAGAGTGGCGCTATTTTTGCCAACGTCCCCTTCGAGGAGCGATGTCCTCCTGCCATCGTGCATCGTTTGAATTATGTCTACCTGCCTAGGCCGCCCACACACAACCCTTCTAGGCATTAGGCCTTCCTCCTTCCTGAATAGATGTTCATTCTTCAATACATACTTCTCGGCCTCTTCTCTGGCCTTGAGGCTGAACTCTTTAGCCACCTTGTTTCCTACTAGCAATAAGCCGATTTCTCTGAAGATCCCATCGTAAGTGCGAATGAGGAAAAACTCCTGATGATCCATGTGATCCTCCCGTTCATTCTGTACTTGGTTTACTAAGTACTGTTGCCGCTTCTGTTCCCATGACTCAACCAAACTCATGACTGCTTCCCATCCTCCTATAGCCATTGCCATCAATTCTTCTTGAGGCCCCACAATGTCACCCCACGAGTCCTTCTCTTCCTTACGACCGACCCTTGTAATTGCTCCCTCCCTGAGTTTTGCCACTACTGAGGGCGACCCTTTTTCCAATGCCTTAATCAATAACTCCCTGGATGTGCAGGCAGGCTCCACCATCTCGTTCTCAAGGTTCCCTCCCTGATAGTCGAGGAACGCATCAATAGGTTTCACTTCCTCTAATCCTTCCGGTGTAATGCAAACCCTGCTCAGGCCATCGGGCCTACTCCTAAGACCGGCTATGCGCTCGATCTTGTAATCAAACTCCCAAATGAACCCAACCCATCTTCCCACAGTAGGGTCTATAGGCTTGTAGTTCTCCAATGCCACTGCGACGTTTGTCGGGTCGATCCTCAAGATGAACCTCCTTCCAAAGAGGTAAGCTTGGAAGGTTTTGAGACAGTGGAGAACGATCAGTACCTCCTTCTTGAATTGAGAGTAGCGACACTCAGCTGAGTTCAACGTCCTACTTTCGAATCTGATTGGTCGTTCTCTCCCATCCTCCCCTCTTTGGATCAGGACTCCTCCCACAACTTGTGGTCCCCCATCGGTTTCGAGTACAAACGAACACCCTACCTCATCGTTAAAGCATGGAGCAGCAAGGGTGAGCTGTTCGGACGTCAATACGTCTTTTAGGGTCTGGACGGCGGCTTCTCGTTCCTCCGTCCAGTCCAATGCACTCTCCTTTCGAATGATGGCCCGAATGGGCTCAGCTATCTTAGCGAAGCATTTGATTAAAATTCTCCAAAACCCCACAACCCCTAGGAGGGCCCTCACTTCCGCTGTGGTACGTAGAGGTGTTGGCCATTGAGAGATTTTTATCCGTCGTGGTCGGGTCGGGCTTCCTCCCATATGACCCACAACGAAACCCAGGATGGTTACTTTTGGAACCGCCAGGATACTCTTGGGACCACTGACAGTGATGTTATACACCAAGAACCTGCAGAGAAGCTCTTTGATATCCTGCAGCGGTTAAGTCTATGACCTCTCTCTCCTTCGGTAGGGCCAACGAGTCGGTCAGGACCATCTTCTCAGCAATGTCTATCACTGTACTGAAGTCGACGTCCCGTGTATTCATAAACTTCGTGGTTTGTTGGTAGGCAGATAGGATCTTATCTTTATCGAACTCGGTGAATTGCCTAAGGAAGTACTTACTCATTATACAGTCGGTTACCCCTGGGATTCGCGACGCCACGAGGGTGAATTCCCTCAAGAAATCGTTCTACGTTGCAAAGTTTTTTCTTTGCATTGTAGCCATCTCCGTCTCCGTAGCCATCTTCTCAGCTGCCAGGTTTTTTCTCATCATTATGTCCCGGACCTCCTTCCAGGATCCATTGGTGGCGACAATGGCCATTATGTCCCTTCCTAGGTTCAGTGACACATGCTGCCCTAGGTTCTGCATCTTCTCTTCAGTAACACATGCTGCCCTAGGTGCTCCGTCTTCTCTTCCTCACTCCATCTTAATAGTGCCACCAAGTTCTCGTAGTCTGTTAGGAATTTCGTGATATTTGCCCCATCGAACGTCAGCTTCTTCTTGGCATCGGCCAGGTACCCCTGATTTTTATTTAGCGCACGCGTGAGGGAAGACACCATCTTTCTAAGTCCTCCCTCGGTTCCTCCTGTTCCGTCGGCGGTGCTGAAGCCTTGTTCTTCCTTACCGACTTTTACCCCTTCTCCAACCTTTGTCGTCCCTTCCGCGTCGAACCATCCTAGCACCCTCTCTCTTAAGCTCCAAAGTCCTTCGCACCCCCTTGCAATTATGGGTGAGGCTGCTGGTCGGCTTGCCCCGCTGTCTATAGCAGGTGGATTGGTAGCTTTTTCTGCGTCCCTTCCCGGAGATTCCGTTCTCTCCTTTCCTTTCTTGGTCGGCGTCTCTCTACGCTCCCTGGTCCTATCCTTCCTTCTTTGTATAATATCATCTCGGTTCCCTCGCCTTTGATTTGTTCCTTGCTCTCCGCGTGGCCTTTCTCTGGCGGAGTGCCCCTCGCCCTCATTCATCATCTCTTCCATGAGTTTTGCTTTATATTCCGCTGTTCTCCTCTCTATTTCGGTTAATTTCTTTCGAGCGTCCGTTAGTCTCACCTTCTTTGACAGCGCGCCTTTCGATGCTTGTGGCGCCGGGCTGCCTTTATCCCTATCCCCCCTAGTTTTTTGAGTTCCTCGCTTGCTTCCTCCAACTTTTCTTAAGCTTTTCCCGATTGCAGCTTCCTTCCTTCTTTCCTTAGTACCTTCCGGGTTTGTCGATTCCCGGTCCCTCCTCGTTTTGTTCTACATCTTTCTCTATGCTCTGACTCCCCTTACTTCGTAGACTCCCTGCTTTTTCTTCAGTCGCCATCCTTCTCTTAAACCTGCACATAGGGAAAAAAAAGTTCCTAGAATGGCAAATTGTCCAAAGTTCTTAGGATTTTCAGGTCCTAAGGCTCACTGTCGGTTTCATAGTCTCCCCATCCATTCTAATATTTCTATTTTTTTATGATGGTTGTAACAGGTCTGCCCTCCTTTTTTGGTTTGCAGGATATCGCTCGCTTTTACAGTTGGAAAGCCTGCCGCTATGGGTTGGCGTTTTGACACCACCGCGCATCGGATCTAAGGTGGCGCGTCCATGACGGGGTGGGTCCCTCTTTTGGAGATGACCTTTTGCCTTGCCATCCTTTGGACACCTCTAGTGCCCTTGGTGGTAGCGGCCATCCTAGTCCTTTTCTGGCGTACCCTTCTATAGAGTAGGACTCCAATTGCTATCTTCCCGCAGATCGCTATTTTCGCTTTCGTTTAGCATCTCATAGCTAGTATTCACATTTGGCCACCTTCCTCCTCAGGCTTGTCCTGTTCGACGGGCTCTTCAAACACGCTAGCCACCCCAGTGAGGTAGTTCTCTCCCATTCTTATTTCTCTAATAATTATTGACTCGTATTCTTCATTAGCCAGATGTGGCATCCCGAATATCAAGATCTGGATGGGTTTTGGCGATTCCCGAGCCCGATTCCCTCAAAACGGCCCGTGTTTTACCGACACATCGTAAAACATTCCCGTCGTCTGCGGCTGGAAGTGCTGTACCCAAATTATGGTTGCATTCACCAGGTCCCTTGCCCTCGCGAGGCTCCCGAACACCAAGTCTATCATAAAGCGGGGTATTCGACACTGTAATCCCACCATCGGGGCTCTAAACTCTCGCCGTCCTCCTATTTCCACCCGAGTTCTCAGTCCTACATTCCTTCTTCCCCGAATTTCTTGGCCTATCCGGTTCAATGCCCTAGCTGCTCTTCGAAAGATTGGCAGCAGTCCATACCCTAGTGCCATCTCGGTCCCTAGCATGTGCCACGCAGTCTCAGGTGGATACACGGTTCCAGTCACCCTTAGGTCAGTGTACAGGTCATCTTCTGACCCCCTATTGAATCTCATTCCGCTCCATAGGCATTCTACCATCATAAAAGCTTGGTTTCGTCCCAAGGTCACAGTTCGCCATTCTACGTCAATCCCTTGAACCTTGTAGCTTGCTAGGAGCAACACTTCCCACACGTTACTGCTCTCCGTGGGTGGTCGCGGGTGCGTAGGTCATCGTGATGTTTGGGTGCGCCTCATTGCCATCGCCGGTTGGTGGATTCCTGCATGGTTCAGACAGAAAGTAAATCCCTCTTATTCCTTCAATGGCCCTGGATATTGTTAGTTGTCCTCTTGCTTCCTACCCCGTCCTTTCCATCACTCTTGTTTTTCTTTTCCTCTTTATTGGGTTGCCTCCTCCTCTGGTAGCTCGAATAAACGATAGATGTCGTCTATGTAGGTCATTCCGCGACTTACTTCGCGCCTAATGACTCCCCACATAGTTTCATCACTTACTAGTGGGATCCTTGGTCTAGTTGCTACAGCCGCACGCAAAACACAGAGAACTCCGTACCCCTGTTCTTCCTCAAACGGCCCCATCTCTAGAAAGGTACGGTAATACTCTTGACACAATGATGTTTTTTCAAAGCTTGGCCTAGCTAGTGCAGCTACCGCCTGTTCGTTCTATGCCTCTCATTCGTCTCAATAGAAAGGGCGGCAGGCTCATTGGTACGATTTTGTTTGGCAGGGTAAAGGTTCCTGCCATGACAGTTCTTACCTCAGCCATTACGTCGCCTCTCTCCGGATCCGCGAATTCGAACCCCTCTCGCCAGGTTATTTGCCAAGTCCCTTTGAGCATTCGCATGGGGTCGCCCCCGGAAGCCAAGGTGATTCCAAAGGTGCGCCACCCTTCTTCCGATAGGTACAGAGAACCGGTGGCATGTACGCGTCCTGGAAGGTCCAAGTTCACACCCCCGAGCTCCCCTCTTGCACGCCATTCCAGTTCCACCACTAGGTATACTGCATCCATCCGGATTCCACACTTGCTAGATTCAGTCCTTTCACCCTTACTGCGATAATCTCCCTCCCATTGTACTCTCATTTCTGACCCTGGATCTTGTTCCCTACCTACTTCCCATCTTCCTATCGGCCGTCGTTGGCGCCTTTTTCGTTTTAGGGGTCGCGCTTCAGACTAAAACCACAGAACTTCAAACAACAGGAATACGTCGCCTACATACAAGGGGGTGGCGGCCACCTCAGGACGAAGTATTGCATCCTCGGTTCCGTTGTCCACATCAGTCCGGTCATCCTTCATAACCCTCAAGATGTCGACGACCTCCTTTGCTCTATCCGCATAGAGGGGTCCTACTTCCAACGAGATCTTATAGTAGGCCTCGACCAACCATGAGAAGCCCAGGTATGCTTCATCCAAGGTTTCCGCCACCACGAGGATGTGTTCGTATCCACCGAACCAATCCGCCACAAAATGAGGCACCCAGACCTGGACTAACTGGCATGGCAGCCTGAGCTCCTCCCATCCTCCCATTACGACCCTACTGCTTGCTTCATCCCACCCTTCGTTGGCGAATTCGTAGCCCATATAGCGAGTCTGTCGCTCGGCCTCCCCCAAGATCCACATTGGGTTTTATTCAGATGCTAGTGCTACACAGAACAGATGCCAACCTTTCTTCGATTGGTACACCGTCCCGAGGAATTTCACATTCCCTTCGGCTACATCGTCCCATCCTTCTTCCTCTCTGAATGGGTTCCACGCCCTTTCTATCCATAGAAACAATAGCGCGGGTGCAATCTCCTTCCCTACCCAGTCGCAAGTCGTTCCTCTCCACTCATTTCTTGTCGGCAAGATCATTTCTATTCCTTTTCCAAGCCTTCTTGGTTTCCATCCCTTAAACATCCGGTTGCTTAAGCTTTGTTCCCTAGCCATGCTTGTCCCCTGCACAGTGCCAACCGCCCATATTATTCCTGCTCTCGGACCCATTCCTCAAAAGTCTCAGTCCTCAATTGCATCATCTTCCTCCTCATCGGTGAGATTGTCCTCTTCCTCATATCATAGGTCTTTCAGCCCATCCAGAAACATCTTCCCTACTGCTACATTCCTATAGATTATTTTCCAACGGACGGGGTTTGGGACAAACACCTCATCCGTGCTGAGATAGTTTAATATTTCAGCTAACTCCCTTGCCCAATTCCCTTCGAAGGACCCCCTTTCGATCGATAGACGGAAGAAGTCCTGTCGGGCGCCTTGGTACAGCCCAAGGTTCGTCATGGACTGGCGTATCCGCACCAGCCTACTCTGGATCCCGAAGACCGCGTCTACTAATAACAGAGGCACGGTACACCTTATCGTCCTGAGTGGCCGCCTAATATTGTCCATTTCCATCTTTTCCCACTGACATACCGCCCACACAAGTTTCCGTTCCGCCCGCCTAAACAATTCATACGGGACGATCCCTAATACCAAGTCCACAACCATTGTGTTTTCTCCTCCCTTGGACAAGTAGATCTAGCCCCAAGCTTCCATAGTCTGCCGAAACTCCAAGTCTGTCAAGCTTGGCGTGAGCCGGGTTAGGCTGACCTTGGTCCACAATGTTTCTATCCACAGGAAGGCGTCCCCCTCGCCCAACATCACGGTTTGGTATGTCGGCTCTAGATCCGTTTAGGTCCCTTCTTCCGATAGAACGACGGATACCCCGTCCTTAACATCTATTGGCATTTCCGGTCCGCTGGAATAGATTGGGGATGATAGTCACGGCGCCATCTTGGTTTCAGCACCCGATCCTTGTTTTTCCACAACCAAGCACCGACCCTGGTTCTCGGGTTCGATCAGCCTACATCCTGGATAAGAATATTTCAGACCCCTCATCAAGGTCTAGCCTAGTTTGCCTCCCTATTCTCAAATTATAACCTCCCTCTAATACCCATGACCGGTCCCCTTTCACCCAAACTCGTTCTCTTGGTTCTTTTCAAAGCCGACCTCTATCTCTTCCTCTCGTGGTCTTCACTCACTCGTGCGGACTTAGGAGGGGGTGAGAATAAACTAGAACCTTGGCCCAGCCCAACACTCGTATCTCAATCATCTTTACAGGGGGGATACAAAAAATGAAAAACTCAGGCAATCTCATATACAGGCACGGTCATCTCCTCCCCAGCCTCTTTCCAAAGTGGTCTCTCCACTGTTACTATCGGTTGAGTTTTATCCCATACCTCAAGCACAACGCAACCGTCGCGAGCGCTGTACCTCGACTCTGGCACAGGGTATTACCCCTCTCCGTTTGCCCAGAATACCCCATTCTGTCTTGCCGCTCTTGCACACCTTTGTTGGTATCGGGAATCAACCCGCGCACCCCGGTAGGAGCAAAAGTCAACCGTCTGGGCATTCACTTCCATCGGTCACATAAGAGTTAGCCTTTCTCATGTCGTACTCCGAGAAGCTACTAATCGTCTCTGAGGCTCCCTCCTTGGCCCACATGCAGCGGTCCTCCTTCGTCTGTCGACAAGCAGTCGCCCTGCTTGAGGAGACGTTTCGCATCCCGTCTGGGCTAGGTGTCAAGCCATGCTCGGTCCGCCCGGGAAGCAGTGCTACTAGACCAACTCCTGCCCAACAGTCGGGTGGCCCAACCTCCCACACATGAGACCAGACGACACTTCAATAGAAACGACGTTTTGCAACCCGCCCCAGTTGGTTCAGACCCACCCTTTCCTTCCGTAGGCAGGACGCTCAATTTCCCCTCATGTAGATCACGAGTCCCAAATGGGACACACATAGTACAAGTGCCTTTCCCAAGGTGCATCCAACGCATCCTACCCATGCCTCGCATTATCTCTCAGGATTGTGCGTGCCACTCCCCTTATTGTCCATACATAATGGTCTGTTCCCTTTCGTGAGCATCTTCAAAGGTGAGCTAGTTTTCTTTGGAGTCTAGCAACTTCATTCTTATTCTCTTCTTTCGTTTGTCGCTTCATAGGGCAGGATTGTTCTTTTCTCGATTACTGTTGTGCTCATGTTGGTTCCTTCAAGCATCTCAAGTGTATAGTGCATGAGCCCGCTGGGCTCAGAAGGAGAAGAGAGAAAAGCACCCAGCTAGTCGGATCACTCCGCCATAGGATTTTTATTGGATCCCGACCGAAATCGAAGCACCAATCGCTTGCCAGGTAACCGGAGCCCTTCTTTCACACGAAGAGGAAGGGTCGACCTGCAACTTGCCCTAAGCTTCCCCGGACTGGCGAACACCAGCTCCGGAGGAAGGGGGGCTAGAGCCACTCCCCAAAGGGGTGAGATGATTAAGTGAGCATCATGCATGTTATACCTCCAGGCCTGGCCATGCCATGCACCCAACCACTCTAAAATTTGATTCTCTCAAAGGGAACAACAAACCCAAGTTCTCATTTCCTTATCTTTGGTTGTATATACGTCTATGCGTCGGGCGGCTCCCTCGGGATGGATAGGGTCAATTTAACCCTATTCCCGTCACCTCCACCATTTTTGAAGGGCCTAACCCCGTTAGGCTTTCGAGCCTGTGTCGACCCCATTGCGGGTCCGAGTTGGCTCGGCCACGCTCATGCTCAGGGTGCGGGCCATTCGTCACGGGGCCACCCCCACCTAGTGCTTTGAGATGGATGGGGGTGGGCCATGAAGCGAGAGAGCTTTGAAATTGGGGATGTAGCTCAACCCTCACGTCGGGTGGTAGTCTCGCTGATCTTTTCGCAAGCGTAATTTTTTGTTTTTTGATTTTTGATTGTGTTCGCAGGCAATTGCCAATGCTCAAGCAATCTAGGGGTTCTTTTTCTTTTGTGCATAGGCTAAGCGTATTCCTTAGGCCGCGCACCATTTCCCTAAAGCAACAGTCCTATGGCATCATCGGGGGGCTGCGACGCCGTCTTCCCCCTTCGTCCTTACACATTTTCGTGTTTCACACATTCCATTCATTACCATTGATGCATGCCCCTTAGTCTTTTCGGGCCCTCCATACGCTTACAAAGGATTCCCTCACACTTCGACCACTCAAGACTTCATTCATCTCTCATTCGACACTCAAGGTCTTATACACAAAGGCCCGGATTCATAGGTACCAAGGGTCCCTTGGCCCTTTGCCTTTCCCCGTTTTCTTTGCCGCTTGGCCTACCCAGCCCAGTCCCACTCAAGACATCCCAATGTTACTCACCTGCACAGTCAAACGCAAATGCCAAGACCAATACAATCCCCCATTGGGGTCAACACATAGCCCTTCCCACATGCCTATTTTTTCTTTCTTAGCCCTCGACTTCCTTCCCGTTCTTTTTACCATACTCGGCCAGCCCATACTCGGCCAACACATTCTTTCTTAGCCCTCGGCTTCCTTCCCGTTCCTTTTACCATACAAGACCAATGCAATCCCCCATTGGGGTCAACACATAGCCCTTCCCACATGCCTATTTTTTCTTTCTTAGCCCTCGGCTTCCTTCCCGTTTCTTTTACCATACTCGGCCAGCCCATCCTCTTCTCAACTGACCTTTTTCTTAGTCAACAATCTCTTCCTTTAGTCCCCTTTGGACTAATGCACTTTCCGATTCCTCAGCGTTTTTGCGCTCACCGCTTTCAAATATTCTCTTCCTTTTTCTTATTGGTAGTGCAAGGGACCGACAGTCCTTCCCTTGCCCTCTTTCTCCACCAAGTGAGGTCAACTTTCTTTCACTGTTTGTCCCCTGGCAATGTAACAAGTGAGAGGAGAAGGTTGGTTGCATGCCAAGTGGGAAGAGAAAAAGGTTTAGACTTAGATTATGGGAGAGGTAGAGGAAGGAGGACCAAAAAATGAAATAGATGAATGGAAGAGAGAGAGGGGAAGTGAGAGGGGGGGAGGGGAGAGAGAGAGAGAGAGAGAGAGAGAGAGAGAGAGAGAGAGAGAGAGAGAGAGAGAGAGAGAGAGTCCCTAATCCTAATCAAGTCTTATCCTTACTCGGCGTACCATCCCCGTTTTGAAGATCTGAACCGACACATCATTAAGTGAGAGAAATACTTAATCAACACAAGTGTAACGGGCTTACACATGCACATAGAGCTATGGAGGCAGCAAGATCTGAACCGGTACATCACCGGGCGAGGGGAGGACTGAACAGCACAAGTGTGACTATCCTACACATGCGCATAGTTATGGAGGCAGCAAAATCTGAACCGGTACATCACCGGGCGAAGGGAAGACTGAACATCACAAGTGTGATTATCCTATACATGCACATAGAGTTATGGAAGCAACAGATCTGAACCGGCATATCACCAACCGAGAGAGGACTGAACTTGCACAAGTGAGAGTGTAGCATACACATATGTGAGCTATGGAGCAACTAGGAGGGAACCGGCATATCGCCAAGTGAGGAAAGACTAAACTTGCACAAGTGGGGGTGCAACATACACACATGTGAGCTACAGAGCAACTAGGAAGGAACCAGCACATCACAAAGTGAGCGAAAAACTGAACTCGCACAAATGGATCCACAACATACACACATGTGACCTATGGAACAACTAGGAAGGAACCGACACATCACCAAGTGAGAGAAAGACTGAACTTGCATCAATGAGACTATAGCACATACGTACATGTGCTATGGAGCAACTAGGAAGGAACCGACACAACACCAAGTGAGAGAAAGACTGAACTTGGATAAGTGAGAGCGCAACATACACACATGTGCGCTATGGAGCAACTAGGAAGGAGCCGGTACATCACCAAGTTAGGGAAAGACCGAACTTGTATAAGTGGGAGTGCAGCATACACACATGTGAGTTGTGGAGCAACTAGGAAGCAACCGACACATCACCAAGTGACACAAAGACTGAACTTACACAAATAAATCTATATCGTACACATATGTAAGCTATGGAACAATTAGGAAGGAACCGGTACATCACCAAGTGAGAGAAATATTGAACTTGCACAAGTGAGAGTGCAGCATACAGACATAGAGGTTGTGGAGCAACTAGGAAGGAACCGGTACATCACCAAGTGGGAGAAAGGTTGAACTTGCATCAATGAGACTACAACACATACATACATGAGCTATGGAGCAACTAGGAAGAATCGACACATCACCAAGTGAAAGGAAGACTTAACTTGCACCAATGAGACTACATCAGATACATACACGAGATATGGAGCAGCTAGGGGCGAACCGGCACATCACCAAGTGAGAGAGAGACTGAACTTGCACCAATGAGACTACAACACATACATACATGAGCTATGAAGGAACTAGGAAAGCCCCGCCACATCACCATCTGAGAGAAAGACTGAACCAGGACAAATGGAATTACGGCATACACACATATGGGAACCGGTACATCACCAAGTGAGAAAAAGATTTAAGTTGCACCAATGAGACTACAACACATACATACATGTGCTATGGAGCAATTAGGAAGGCACCGCCACATCACCAAGTGAGAGAAAG
>BFEA01000006.1:4039595-4050541 GCA_003427395.1 Chara braunii | reverse complement strand
TGTGAGTGTGCTGCGTGCCTGTCTAAGTGACTTGAGTGTGTGTGTGGCCCCGTCGGGGTCGTGGATGTGGGGGCAGGACCGCTAGGGCCGGTACTTACCGGTGGCGTGACATTTGAGGGTTGCAGCCAGGAAACACTCAGGTGGCGACGATAGCGGCCCTGCGGCCCTCGGTGGGTAGCGGAAAAACACTCGAGTAGGCCGGTAAGTCCAAAATGGGGTACTTGAGGGCCGGAAGGCCGAAACTTGAAGCACTTGAAAGTCGGGCAGAAAAAGACAAAGTTGGCATTTTTAGCAGTCCGGTAGGCTGGGGGGTACTAGTAGGAGTCCAGGGCCTGTCGGGGGTACTTCAGAATCTGCAATGATGTTCCCGCCTCTCGRCAGGGGAAGTCTCCGGAGTGTGGGGAGGCCGGTAGGCCAAGAGGCACAGCCGAAGAGTCACGCGGTACGGTATATATCCAGGCAGAGCCAAAGGCTCCTCTCATTTGCTGGGCGCACAAGTTTGGAGCACGRCATTTGGAGCAGCGGCTGGGAGCAGCGCTGGAGAGCTGCGCTAGCAAGCAGCAAGCCGCGCTTGGCTAGGGAAGGAGAAGGACAGCGGAGGAGGAAGAAGAAGAAGGAGGAAGAAGAAGAAGAAGGAGGAAGAAGAAGGGGGGAGAGAGAAGGAGCCGAGGTACTTACCGGCTATGGTGGCAGCCCCCTCCTACACCTTGGAGCAGCAGTAAGAAGGCCCTCCGAGGGAGGGAGCTACTCCAAGCATCTCCGAAGCATCTTGGGGCATGTCGGCACTTAGGGGGACAGCCATAACTCATTTGGGAAGTCCTTTGGGCATCGTGGTTGTACTCTGCAGTCCGCCATAGCCTCGGCCTAGGAAGGAGAGGCGGCTATGGCTATGGTGGACCTCATAGTTRTCCAGCTGTAGAAGAGAGACTTGGGCAGTGATACTGGACCTTCATTCCAACATTGTTGTATTATTGATTGTTTGAATTTATAAAGAGGAGGGGGAGATAAGATGCAAGGGAGTTGAGCGAAGAAGAAGAGCTTTGACATTGGTTCTTGCTGGTGTACATTGTCTTTTCCAATCTTTTCTACTTCTTCTTCTTCTTCTTATCCTCTCCATCCTCTCAAGTTCATTCATTTCCTTTTGCAGTTGGTGAACATTGTGCTGATTGGTGAATTTGTACTTCGCAATTGGTCCGGGTCATAACATTCATGACTTTTGCGCCGCCGCTAAGTCTTTTCGGGGTCCCTACCTGCATGCAAAAGGACTAGGTCATAATTCAACCTTTCTTAACCTCCCTTCTCTTTCGATCCGCATTCAGAATTGCATGTACAAGGTTTCCATCCATAACTAGAGTTTACTTCAAAGGCTGCTTAGCCCGTTGCCCTTCCCTTTTCCTGCCTCCCTATGCACTTTGGCGATTCGTACATTCCATTCATGACTTTTACGCCGCCCCTCAGTCTTTTCGGGGTCCCTACCTGCATGCAAAAGGACTAGGTCATAATTCAACCTTTCTTAACCTCCCTTCCCTTTCCATCCACATTCAGAATTGCATGCACAGTCCCGCTCAAGACATCCCAAGCCTACTCACGTGCACAATCAAACACAATGCAAAAACCAATACCATCCCCAATTTTGGGTCAACACATAACCCTTCCCGCATGCCTAACTTTCCCTCTTAGTCCTTGGGTTCCTTTCCCTTTCCTTTCTTCTTCCCAGTCAATCCATCTTCTTCCTTTAGTCATGCAGTCGGGGTTTTGGTTGAGTCAACTGACCTTTCCTTTAATCAACAATCTCTTTCTTTAGTCCCCTTTGGAGTAACCCACTTTCGATCTCACATGGTTTCGCGCTCACCGCTCTCAAGTGTTCCCTTTTCTCCTTCTTGGTGGCACAAGGGTCCGACAATCCTTCCCTAGCCCTCTTTCTCCACCAAGTGTGATCAACTTTATTTCACCGTTTGTCCCGTGGCAATGTAACAAGTGAATGGGAGGGGTTAGTTGCATGCCAAGAGGAAAGGGTAAGGATTAGACTTGGGTTATGGAAGAGGCGGAGGGGAGAGGTAGGTGAAACGACTTTGCGAATAGGGAAAAGATAGAAGGAGAGGATGGGGAGAGAGAGAGAGAGAGAGAGAGAGAGAGAGAGAGAGAGAGAGAGAGAGAGAGACCTTTAATCCTAATCAAGTTTTACCCCTACTCGACCTACCGCCCTACTTGAAGCCTTCCCTTCTATGCGTCACCATACCCCAATCCTTTGAACAAGGCCCGGTCCGACCAAGAAGATGGAGGAAGATGAAAGCGAGGTGGTTGGCTATGGCGGATGGATGAAGAGGGTGGCGATGGGAGGCGAGGTGAGGTGGTTGGCTATGGTGGATGGATGAAGAAGATGGTGGTGGGAGGTGAAGCGAGGTGGCTGGCTATGGTGGATGTATGATGGAGATGGAGGCGGAAGATGTAGTCAGGTGGATGGCTATTGTGGATGGATGAAGAAGATGGAGGTGGGAGGTGATGTGAGGTGGCTGGCTATGGTGGATGGATGATGGAGATGAAGGAGGAAGATGAAGCGAGGTGGATGGCTATGGAGGATGGATGAAGAAGATGGGGGTGGAAGATGGAGTGAGGTGGTGGGTTGTCGTGGATGGATGAAGATGGAGGTGGGGGTGATGTGAGGTGGCTGGTTATGGTGGATGGGTGACGGAGATGGGGGAGGAAGATGAAGTGAGGTGGATGGCTATGGTGGATGGATGAAGAAGATGGAGGTGGGAGGTGATGTGAGGTGGCTGGCTATGGTGGATGGATGATGGAGATGTAGGAGGAGGATGGTGTGAAGGTGGCCCGGCACCCCTCCTATTTCCCCAAGCGCGGGCCCCATCTTTTTCGAGAGTTACCCCGGAGTCTGGACAATAAAAAAAAACAGTCCTACAGAAAACAAACTTGCACAAATACAGAAAACACAGATTTTGCCCAAACATATGCATGGCACTTCATGGAAGCACCAAGACCGAAATGGAACATTATCATGTGTGAGATGAGCCATGCATGTGAGTGAGACTTTGCTCAAACATATGCAATGAACTCATGGTGGCAATAAGATTGAAATGGACCATCGCTATGTGATAAAACTGGACAATGCAAGTGGAAAGGGTCACTGAAGCACTAACATGACTCACAACCAAAGTAACGATCCACCCCTAAGTGGAGAGAGAGAGAGATTGTGAGGTGAAGCTTAAAACCATATGGCACCAAGTGGCGATTTATCAAGGAGTGAAGGAAATGACTACTATGGGGATACTACTAATGGAGAAGCTACTTCCTATCTTTCCCTGTCTTTGGGAAGCTTTAGTCATGGAGGGAGAAACGCAGTGAGGAGAGAGGAGAGAGGAGGAGATGAAGAAGAAGTAGAAAAAAAAGAAGAGGAAGAAGAAGGAGAAGAAGAAGAAAAAGGAGAAGAAGAAGAAGGAGGAGGAGGAAGGAGGAGGAGGAAGAGTAAGGGGAAGAAGAAGAAGAAGAAGAAGAAGAAGAAGAAGAGGAAGAAGAAGAAGAAGAAAGAAGAAAAAGAAGAGGAAGAGGATCACCTCCTCTTTGTTCTCACTCACCTCTCCTATACTCTTGGTGTTGAGGTGCCAATCTTGATGTTGCTCCTCCCCCCTTGCACAGGTACTACCTAGCTATGACGTTCGCCTTCCTCAAACCCTCATCTCCCTCCTTTCTCAGTCTCCTTCAAGCTATGGCGGGTCCCCACCTTCAAGGCTATGGAGTCCTCCCTCCTAAGAGGGCTAAATGGGTTCCTGCAAGCTTGCCTCTCTCTCCTACATCCTGGGGGCTATGGCGGACCACCTCCTTGGGCTAGTCTCCCTAGCTCCAATGGCGACTCCTACCAGCCTACAGTCTCCTCCAAGCCTCCAAACTGATAGCGGTTCCCATCCTCTCACTCCAAATGAGTAGAGTGTTCACTTGGGCAACATGAGCACTCCTCATGCAAATGAGTTATGTAGGCTGAAACTAGCACACCGGTCAACCCATGGGCCTCCCCATGTGCCTCAAAGTGAACTGAAGTACCCCGATGGCCAATTTTCACCACTAGGCCTCTCCGGGGGCACCTGGGCCTCACTTTGGCCAAGTACATGCAGTCTGAGTGGTTGGTACTAACTCGGACTGCCCCTTGGGCCTCCTCAAGCCTCTTTTCCTTTTTAGTGTTGCCCCCTGAGTCCAAATGCCCTAGGGGCAACCTCACTTGAAAGAACGATTTTTGTTGTTCCAACCCCATTTTGGGTAGGCCGAGATATTTTCCCATGTCTCGGTGCCATCTCAACCTTGGATCTGGGCCAGCAATATTCCGAGCTACCCCCAAGTGGTCCTTGCTTCAATTTTGAGCCCCTAGGCTCACTTTCTAAATTTCTGGTGCATCTGACCTTCTTTTTGGGCCAAATGCACAGTTTCGTATTTTTCCCTCTTTTGTTTCTTTCCATTTTGGGTTGCCAACTCATTCCGGAGTTCGCCATTTTGAGCTGGCCTCACAAAAAACGACCATATGCTCTCCTCCATGAGATCTAATCTCAGATCCATGGTCAGCAAAAAAAACGGTCAACTCCTTTTTGCTTTTTCTCTCATTTTTGGCATTTTTTATTCAGATGTTGTTGAGAAAATGCCCCAAGGGCCTTATCTCTGCAATCCGGATTGCCCTCCACGAAATCTGGAGGGATGAGGTCACAGTAAGGACCTGCCAATCGCTACTGTGCCAGTCCCAACTGGCCGACACATTCTCCTCCACCCTTTTCTCCCCTTTTGTCTCATTCTCCCTCCGTTTTTTCCCATATTTCTCTCATTTTCTTTTATTTCTACCGTGACAAGTGTCAAGCAACTGTGAGCTCTCTTTCTAGGTCTTATATCCTCATTCATGGCCAGATTTTCACCAGTAGTTGGCCGTTATACCTCGGATCACAATATTGAAGCCCCCATACCCATGAGGGCTCTATTTTGCTTCCGTTTTTCCAATTTTAAGTCCCCTTTTGCTCCGATTTTTCCTTAACAACTTATTTCCTGCATAGGGCCCCTTGGGGCTTTACTTTCTTATGCCTTGCTAGCCCTAGATATCTCGGAATGTTGGGCAGTCCTTCCCTCACCTTTTTCCTGTCCTTTTTGCCTCCTAGCATCCTCTCCTTTGGCTCATTCAGGTTTTACACCAACAGTGGCTAATATTTTTCACCGTCAAGATCTTGATCTTGACGGTGCCACTTGCTTTGCACGTTCATCCCCTTTGCTGGCTCATGGTTCCCTTTGGACAACTCAAGTGTCCGATATTCTTCCATATTAGTTCCATTTTCTAATCCCGAGGGTGGTTTCGCCGGCGCATGTCCCAATTTCCAAATATTTTTATTTGGGTCCATCTAGTCCCCGACATCATTCTCGGTGACGTCTCATTTTTATTTGGGGCTTCCTTGTCCCCGACAGTCCCAGTCTCTCCCTCTCATGGCCTCCAGTGCCGTGAATATTCTTGGCCACGAGATCCACCATCTCGCGGCCACCATTTACTGTCTGCCTTTGCCCAAGCCCAAATCACTCTTTTCTTGTGTCTTGGGTGTGTCAAGGCCCTTTTTCTCTTCGCCTAGGCACCCCCATGCAGTCCGTTATTTCTCGGACTGCTATAGTGGCCATTTTCCTAGCCCTATTGCTCCACAGCTTGCCCCAAACTGAAACAAAACCAAACGGCCAACTTCCAAGTGCATCCAGACTCAATGTTGGCTTCGGATGCACGTAAAACATGTGTTTCCCTTCCCTCATGCAATCTGTTTTACCTCGGTTGCATGAGACCTTAATTTTTTTTATTTCTCTGCAAAATCAAGAGAAAATCAAGATACTTTGCAACCGCCATATCCCAGGATGTATTTGGTCACGGATGTATCTCCCCAAGTGATTGTTTTTTATCGTTAGTGTTTTCTCTTTTCGTTTCTTTTCTTTTCCCTCCAATTCTAAAGAGTAGGGATTTGCCAGTCCCTACTCGTGCCAATCTACTGACGACCAACTCACTCACTTCCTCTCACTCCTCTGGTCTTATTTGCCCACCTTTTTCTTTTCTTTTTCTTTTCTTTTTTTTCTTTATTTTTCTAGCATGCCAATCGTCAACTAGCTGTTGAGGCCTTTTCTAGGCACTTCCTCTTGGTTTTGGCCCTTCCTATGCCCAAGGTGCAGTCCGTTATTTCTCGGACCGCAACTGTGGCTCCCCCATGCTTATGGGAGCCTCCTTTTGCTTCTTTCTTTTCCAATCCGATTTTCTCCCGGGAGCCTATTTTTCACGTGGAGCCTCTCTGAGCTCCATTTTCTTCAAGGTGGTTGATCCGAAATATCTCGGATTGCTGCCATGCCTCTCTCCTCAATTTCTTTTGCTCTCTTCTCTCTTTTTGGCCCTCCCATTTGCTTTCACTAGTGCTTGCACTAGTGGAGTTAATATTCTTGGTTGTTTAGATATTGATCTTGACGACACACCTTGCTTTGAGCATATTTTTCTCATGGTCCTCCACAACCATCCCTTGGGACATCACAAGTCCCCGCCACTTATCCCCCGCTAGTCCTCGACACTTGTCCCGTCGGTGGTCCCGCCGACACTTGTCCTATCGTTGGTCCCGCCGACACTTGTCCTGTCGTTGGTCCCATCGACACTTAATGCAGTTTCTCTTCCTGGCCCTGGTCCACTCATCATCACTTCAGCTTGTTTGGTATTTTGATCTTCAACAGAAGTCCCATATGGTCCTCGACACCTCATAATGTCCCGGTCACTCTTGGCGTTTTCCACCCCATGGTAGCCCCATTTCCTTGTCTCTTTCCACGTCCCAAGCGTGTCGGCCCTTCCGGTCGTGGGACCTTTCTTCTTGCGGCTTCCGTCAGTTGTCGCGCGGGTGTCCTTCATGCTAGGGCCCTTCTTTTCTAGTGCCTCATGGTCGTCAAGGATTTTTTTCTTATGGTTTCGGTTCTGTCTTGTGGTCCGCTGCGCCCTTTTACTCGGCTCATGGTCCTTTGGCCCTTCTCGTGCCGCACGCTGGTGGCCTCCTCGACCTCATGCTACGTTCTCATGTGTCGGTGCCCCAACACTATTTTCTCAACTTTCTTGACTCCTTTCTTCCCGCGGCGCGCAGCCTAGAGCATTATTTTTCCCTTCTTCTTTCGGGAAAAATAACAACCTTTACTATTCTTTCGCGGCCTTTTGCCGCTTGCTATTCTACTAATCTATTCTTGGCTCAGTGGTTCTGGCAGCCGAGGGCATTCTCTAGGCCCCTAGATGCCGCATTCATGCCTTGGTCCTCCATCCTTCATATTTCTCTTGCCTCTCGTTTTCTCTGTCGTGCATAATTTTGCCGTATACCATCTCTCAAGCGTCGGGACTTGCTTCGGGACCCACATGTCCCGACACATTCCCCCTACTCATCGTGATGTCCTCATCGGGCACCAGTCAGTGGTTAATGGGGCAAGAGGCGATTTGGGGGGTGGTAGAAAAGGCGGGGGAGATGGATAGTTAGTTTGCCATAGTCTTTTTCAGTCTTTTTCTTATTTCCTTTACGCTTTCCCTCTCTTTGACCCATACACTCCATGTTTTTCTCCCAAGTTCATCCACCACAATGTATCATGTAATCAGCCTTTTGGCCTGTGCAATCCGTGTTACCATTCCCAAGCTTAGTCATCCCAATATATCATGGAATCTGTTTTTTGGACCGTGCAGTCCGTGTATCCAGCCATTTCCCCCCCCCCACTCAAACGCGATGCCCCCCTCTTTCCTGACCTTGTGCCTGTTCGGGGTCAGTCCTTTTCAAATCTGGTTTATTCATTTCTCTGGCCTCGTTTCTAGTTTGCCTATTCCCTTTTGTCTTTTGTTGACCCTTCCCGTACTTGGTCTCATTTAATGCCCTGATCCTTTTATTAGGCTCATCGTGCTTATTCTCAACCAGTCCCTCACGCTTTCCTCATGGTCATTTTGCTAGGCCTTTCGAGTCATTCTCAAGTTACTTCTTGCAATCCTTCAATCTTCTCTGCTAGCCTTCTCAATCCCCACTTAGACATCTTCAGGCGATTCCTCTTGCAATTTCTTTAAGCAATTTTGTCAGGTTTTTCTCAAGTCCACAAGTTCAATCAATCTTTTCATGTATGTTTTTTACACGTCTTTGTCAGACCTTTCTCAAGCCCGATCTCAATCAATCTTTACATGCATCTTTTTTTGGATATCTTGCCAGGTCTTTCTCAAGCCCAAGCTCAATCAATTTTACATGCATCTCTTTTCTGGTAATCTTGCCAGACCTTTCTCAAGCTCAAGCTCAAGCTCAATCAATTTTACTTGCATCTCTTTTCTGATCATCCTGCCAGACCTTTCTAAAGCCCAAGCTCAATCAATTTTACATGCATTTTTTTTTCTGGTCATCTTGCCAGACCTTTTTTTAGGTTCATAGTAATTCGGTCCTTTTGGCTGCTTGTTCTTTTCACACGCTTTGTCATCGGGTAGATGACACGCCTTCCCCCCACTCAAAGGCGATGTCCCCAACTACACTTGCATTGTTTATTTTCACTCTCCATTGTAATTTGGCACTTTGTGGTTTGAGTATTCTAGCTTGAAAGTGAGTCTCACTCACTCCCCCTTCGTCTTTTGTCCAAATCTGCACTTGGGTGTGAATCGTCAATTTTGTCCTCGCTTATTTTACTGTTGTAGTCATAATCTACACATGCATTGTCCATTTTCACTCTCCATTGTAATCCAGCACTTTGTGGTTTGAGTATCCTAGCTTGAGAGTGAGTTTCACTCACTTTCAACTTCCTCTTTTCTCTTAATCTGCACTTGGGAGTGAATCGTCACTTTTGTCCTTATCTTTTTTGTTGTTGTAGTTATCATCTACACTTGCATTGGCCATTTTCATCCTCCTTTGTAATCCGATACTTTGTGTTTTGAGTTTCCTAGCTTAAAAGTGAGTTTCACCCACTCTCCCTTCGTCCATTGATCTAACCTTCACTTGAGAGTGAATTGTCACTTTTGTCCTTGCTTGTTTTACTATTGCAGTCATCATCTAGACTTGCATTGTCTGTTTTCACTCTCCTTTGTAATCCGGTACTTTGTGTTTTGGGTTTCATAGCTTGGGAGTGAGTCTCACTCACTCTCCTTCATCTTATGCTCTAGTCTTCACTTGATGGCAAATCGTGTTGTAGTCACCATTTATTCATGTATTGTTCATTTTTCACTTTCCATTGTGTTCCCGACACTTTGTGTTTTGAGTTTCATAGCTTGAGAGTGAGTCTCACTCACTCTCCCTTCATCATATGCTTTAACTCTCACTTAGTAAATCGTCATTTTTGTTCTTGTTGATTTTAATGTTGTGGTTACGATTTATTCATGCATTGTCCATTTTCACTTTCCATTGTGTCCCGACGCTTTGTGTTTTGAGTTTCATCATTTTCATGGCTTGAGAGTGAGTCTCACTCACTCTCCTTTTATCTTTTGTTCAATTCTTCACTTAGGAGTGATTTGCCGCGCTTGTCATTGTTCATCTTAGTGTTGATGTCGTCAAATACCCATACCTTGTCTGTTTTCACTGCAAAGCATTTCGCCACTTTGTTGTTTATGTTTTCACACTTGGGAGTGAGTTTTCACTCACTCTCCCTCTATACCTTGTTGAATTTTCAGTTGGATGTAAAGTGCAACCTCAATCCTTGTCCATTTTGTTGAACTGAGTAGACATTGTGTATCTGTGACAGCTCACCTCTCCATGTGCTCTATTGGAATGACACACTAATCCCCCCCGTGCTTTGTTTGAACACCGCTTCACCCCTCCGTGCTTTATTTGAACACGGTAAGAAAGGGGAGTAGGTAGGGGACTGTGGCTGTCGTTGTTGCCACTGCTGCTACTCACTTTGAGGCTAATGTTGTTGCTACTGATGCTTGGCCAACACATGCGGTTAACCAGGGGTGTTATTTTTGACGAATTTTGCACCGAATTGCATCGAAACTGTCATATTGTGCTGATTTTTTGCTTTTTTTCTTGTGTTTTTTTTTTGTGTGATATATATGTGCTTTAGGGTACGTCATGTGTGCAGTTTTGACATGTTTGGATCAATAATGAAAAAGTTGGCATTTTGTTGAATTCGTTGGACGCTTTATTTTGACTCGAGCAGTGTCTTTGTGTTAGGGTTTCATAGTGTTTTTTTGTTTTTTTTCGTTCTTTTTGGCCTGTTTCCTTTTCTTATGTTTGCACTATGATCTCCTATCGTTTGTTTTTAAAAATTTTGATGAAATTCGCACCGCAATTGCCAACGAAAACGGCGAATATTTGGGCCCCCGTTAACCGTCTCTCGTTCACTTAGGGCCTCGGGTGGTGCTCGAAACAGGCAAGTAGGGGCAAATCGCGACGGAATCCGGTCAAACTCTAGGGGGTTTTCAGTAGGGTATAGACAGAGGGCCTATGAAGTTACGTGGACATCTGACATCGTTTGGGCCACCAAATGCAGATTTGTGTTTCTCGGCTCTCCTTCCCTAGCAAAACTAGCAAAAACTGAAAAACCGCAAATTTGAGTTTTTCGCAGTCTGAATTTTTCCTGCAAGTCTGAGTTTTGCAAAGTCCGAGTGCCTGTGCAAATCTGAATTTCGCAAGTCAAGGGTTTTCTGTTGGTGAGACCACAAAAGTAGGTGGAAACTGGAAACTTGGGATCCGCCATAGCCAAGCGCATTCACTTCTCCTTCCACCTCCATCTCCTTCATGCATCCTCCATAGCCAAGCACCTTCGCACCTTCTTCCACCTCCACCTCCTTCACCCATCCGCCATAGCCAAACACCTTCACTCCTTCTAGCTCCATCTCCTTCACCCATCCTCCATAGCCAAGCACCTCCGCACCTTCTTCCACCTCCACCTCCTTCACCCATCCACCATAGCCAAGCACCTTCACACCTTCTTCCACCTCCACCTCCTTCACCCATCCACCATAG
>BFEA01000006.1:4010633-4025333 GCA_003427395.1 Chara braunii | reverse complement strand
TCAGTCTGGCAACCGTTTTAGGGCCTGTAGGGCCTGAACTCGGTTGTCAGGCTGAAATGTCTCCGGGGCCTGTAAGCCCTAAGTTTTAGGCTTCAGTCTGGCAACCGTTTTAGGGCCTGTAGGGCCTGAATTCGGTTGTCAGGCTGAAATGTCTCCGGGGCCTGTAAGCCCTAAGTTTTAGGCTTTTAGGCTGACTGTCTGGGACGGGCCCTGTAGGGCCCGTGTGGCTACGCAGTATGCCACAGTCGACTTCCTAACGACCCTTTAACCTACAACACTGACCTCTTTTCACAAAAGTCAGCTACCCCGCAGCTCGTAACCCAAAGTGCTCAGTTACAGGTGGGTTTACAATCTCATGGCCAACTCACAACTCATCTCCAGCTCTTCCGTTCAACTGTGACCATTGTACTGACCAATAGGTAAGCCTTTAAGCTCTCGCGGTTCACTCCCTTACTGCCACGATCAACGAGATGAGCGGCTCACCGGTTTACAGGTAAGTATACAACTTGCTACTCCTCTCCTTGCTGCTCACCTGCAGCTAGGTCGTTCAGGGGCATAGACGGTCCATCGATCGATGGTCAAACCTGCAGACTCGCAAACAGTCTTCAGTCACTCCGCTTGACACAGCGATCAGTGCTCCTGCCTGCAAGTACGTGTACCTTCCCGTTTCTTGCTGACCTCATCAATACCATGAACAAGAATCGAATTGATCAGATAATGGAAGTATACACTATCCTGCCTGTTACTCCGCGTAGAAAAAATGAAAAGGTGTTATCCACGCCAACCAACAAGCAAGTCTCCAACCTTGTGAATCGTCCCACACCCCCTTCGATCGTTAGGATGAACAGAGTCAGAATGGATCTTCCGCTACAAAACTGACATCGTAACTCCACTTTTGATTGGAACTGCACCATTGGTCTTCAATGGTAAGTGCCACTTTCCCAGCCGAGTGCATATGTTCTCAGCGGCTGACGACGGTGAGCGACTGTGAGTGGAAGGCGGCTTCAATACGATGGAACACTAAGCGGGCTCCCAAACAGGACGGGGGTGATCGACACTCTTCGCACGAGTTCGGGTGTGAATCTTTCATCACAACATGGAAACATACTCTGTCACTTAGAAGCGGTTCTCCCGGCGTGCGGCCCCTGCTTGTTAGGCATTGAGATGTGTCTGCCCTTTAGTCAATTGAAGCTTGCTATCGCGCGCGCATTGACTGAAAACCCCTGCCTCGGATCTTCACTCGCCCATTTCCTTTCGGAGACGAGCGAGATAGAAGCCTTTTGTCTCGGTCATAGCCCTTCTTCGCTGCTTCGATGCACCCCTTTTCTCCTCTACCTACTTATACTCTATCAAAACTAATCACATACCCAGGTTCGTCTTCCTCAAAAACCCCGAGTTAGTCTCTCTTCTTCCCTTTGCCCGTAAAGACGTGAGCGAAAGAAGTGTTTTTCTTCCTTGCCTTATCCGCTCTTCCCCTTTTCCCTATGCGCGCCCCATTTCCTTATACTATCGGAACTACCCATCCATCTCAAATCCCGACTTCTCTGTCGGATCCGCCTCGACTAACAACCCTCGTTTACCAATCCCTCTCACTTGAATCCTTTGAGGATCGACTGGGAGATACCCTTTCAACTCCCGCCATATCTACCTGCCCCATCTCTATCGTGCGGCCCGTTTCTCTGCTTACTCCCAATTCACTAACTTATCGCCAAAACCGACCTCAGCTTCGGATTCGCCCATCCCCAAACACTCAACTTCGACCTTTGGCTTGCTCGATTCCATCAAGGATCGGGCGAGAATCTCTTTCTCCGCTCCACTACACTCTAACTCAATTCTACCATCACCCGCCCCGTACGCATCAAAATGTAGAGTCGGACCGGATTCATTCCTTCCCTTACCTTTCCTTCTCGCGCTTCCACCTTCCTTTGCTCCGCTATTGCTAAACCTCGTCCGCTGTCCCCAACACTGTTGCGGGCGCTAGCTGATCACGAGTGGTAGGACGGTATCCACGGATGTCAAAATCCGCTAATGAGTGAGAGCCTGTTCATCAGTCGACTCAATCAGTCGAGGAAAGGAAAACGAAAAAAAAAATGCGACGTATACTCGATCGTCGGGCCAAGTCTAAAAGTTGCGACAACCAGGCGGGGGCGGGGAATGTTGGCCTTGATGCAGCCCTCTCAACGCGAGCCCTGGTTGAACGATCTTGATGCTGATCAGGGTGGTAGTAGCAGATATCCAATCGTGCGGCACTCTGCTGCCTGCCGCTTACCGCAAGGCTGCTACGATTTCCCCTCAGTGCCCCTTTGCTCCTCTGCGCCCGGGCGTGGCTTACCAACTTTCGAGTCCCAGCGACATGTTCACACTCAAGACTCTCACAGCGGACTCACCGTCGGCGGGCGGTTACCCGTGGCTGGCCCCTCCACGCAAGTTCTCTCTGCCACACGGGCTAGGCACCCACCGGTCCGCATGCACATTACTAGGCCTTAGGCTGAACCTCTTACAAGCGAACACGTATATAAGCGAATACTGCGCGACGCGCGGATCTACCGGAACGTTTTAAAACCATACATCGGCCTATCAACCAACCTCACGACCGTCAACCTTCCGCGTCCCCCGCGCGGTTATACAGATCCGTGTCCCCGTTGATGTCGTCCATCGTTCATACACACAGGTCACAAGCACACCAATTAAAAGACAAAATCTTTTTAATCGGAAAATAAAATCTTGACCGATAACCAACGCCGGCTTCACAATCGTCAAATAAGAAGATAGATCACGCACGCCTTAAATCTGAGCGCCCACACGCTCTTTATTCTAGTCAACCACTTAGTTAACATAAGCCACAGGCACAACCGTATCTCGCGTGGTGTACCCAAACCTTAAACTTGACTTATTTTCTGTCATCTACAAAAGAAAAAAAAAATAGGGCGGATACCCTTGTAAGGGTATTCGCCCCGACAACTTACCGGACCATATTAAGCGACGTCCCCGTCGCTCCGCATAATCAAAAGCTATCAATTCATCCATAATCCAAAATGCTGACGAGAAAGGAACCAATCCGATTACCTGATAGACTCCAGTTTTAGGCCTCCATCAATCCATGCCAAACACAACTATATGCTGTCAGGAGTATAACTTGGGTCTCCATTGCCTTGACGCTAGGACGCCGATGTACTAGACATACGTATTATAGCATAAGTTTCAACAACCCTCTCAACTGTCCTCTCCCCTTTGTCCTAGAGAAAACGTTGACTTTTCGTTAAGTGTCTCATTTAGTCTCTACCCCGCAAGCAGGGCCATAACTAGGGACGCGGGCCCTGACCGAGACCTTTGAAGGTACCCTCAAAAAATTGTCACAATCAAGTATATATGTATACATAATCTTATCTTAGACTCTTCCTGTAGTCTAGTATAGGAACGCCAAGTTTCCATCTTGACCCACCATAGTCTGGGTGATCGGTCCAGATCTACGACCCACCGCATTGTTATTTTAGCGGCAGTGCCCTCGCAGGTTGCGCCACGATAGGCTTTCTCCTGATAAATATTCAATCAGGACTCCCAGAAAGACTCAAGTGACTCGACCCTTATCCCTCCGACATCCCGCGGGAGTAAAACCCTCATAGGCAGCCACACCTTTTAAGTCTTTACCCCTTTGGTAAGACGTGGGCCTGTTGCCATGTTGCGTCGGTCAGCAGCCAACACTAAGGGTTGCGCTTCCGTGATCCCAGTTTAACCCCTAGTTGGGTCTCTCATAAATGCCTTAAGATAAGCAACAAGTGGTCGGATGGTGTGTCACAACAATACAGGCTTATTGCGGGAATACGCAAAGGTCAGTGACACGTAAAAGACATTTACCGGTCCTCAGTGGGACAACACAGGGAACACGGCATCCTCTCCACATTCACAAAACAGAATCACTGCTAGATTCACCAGGCCATGGCTTCCCAACTTGATTAGAGCAGGAAAGTCACACATCTCAACGACATCTTCCAAATGAACCGTTTTTGCGATATCTCAATCTCCACCAAATGGCCAAACAAAAACTTGGTCCTTCTCGTCAGACTTTATCATTTAAATCAGCTTTCCATACCATTAAAATCTTTCAACCACCTTTTAGTCAAGGAAGTCTCACTCATTAAGGTCTCTCAGTCATCCCTCTCTCTCTAGGATGAACTTTGACACGACCTTTTTAAAACATCATCTTTTTGAAGACGAGTCTTCGAATAAACAAAAAAAACGACCTTCACACTGGAAGGCGTCTCAATCATAAAACAACTCAACATTGAGAGACCAACTTATGGGTCATCGTCACAACTCAACAATAACATTTGGCATGGTGAGCGTTCGAGTCTCAAAAGACTCATAAACCCTTTAAGTCTTTCACATTTTTCACAAAAACAGACTGCACTTTCTCTCCTTATACTCGGCCCTATCATCTGCCCATTGGCAGACCGCACGAGTATACCGAAGAGTAGACAGTTCACATACATTCACTTTCACGAAATACACAATACACAAGATGTCTCTCATACATCTTTTACACAAAGCCATCATACATCAGGATAAAACCACAAATGTGAGAGTGATTGTGATCGTCATATATAAGGAAATAGTCTCAGACAAAGTCTCAAATTAATATACACTCAGGGATAAGGCATCTCATTCAAAACACAAAGGTGGCTCAGACTGAACAAAAATCACTCCTAATATGGTACAAAGGTAACCATACTGTTAATAAAACTCTCAAACATGAAAAGTGAACCTGACTCCCAAGAGTCAAAAAGAAAAATAGTCTCAATGTACATATGTTATATTGCTGAATCCCAACCCTCAAGTCACTAGGGAAAACCTTAATGGTATACTCTGTGAATCCCTATTTATACAGCTAACACGTGAAGGGACCCAAAAATCTGCAAACAAGGAGCAAAAGAAATGCAAGTCCCTAACTCTAATATGTACACTCTCGACTCGACTCAACTACAACAATGACCACAACATATAGGCAAACCAGTCCCTACTCACTCGTGTCCTCCTGGTTTTGCCTATATAGCTAAGCTCTAACCCCATCGGCAGTCCGCTCCACCATTCTACCCTTTCTATCGAACATCTGCCCACCACTCGCTGTGACCTTCCCTACTGACTTATCCTTCAGAAACTTTGGATACTGCAAGGCCCGATGCTCCTCGTTCTTGCAAAAGAAGCAGCATAAGTCACCTGATCTTCGGCCTCTCTTCTTCTTCTTCTGAGATCCTGGCGATGAGGGTGCCTGGAAACTTCCCTTACCACCTCATGACATTGGGGTGCGTTCATAGGCTCCTCGGGTCTTGTCTCCAACATCTGAGTACTCGGCTCCACCTGCATTCCAACTCCCTCTGACCTGTACTCTGGTGTGTCCAACCTCTGTGGCTTGCCCTCATATACACTCTCCATTGCAACTATTATCTCCTCCTCGCGAGACATCTCCACCCTCTGCTCGGGCATAAGCGTGCTCACTCCCTCCTGCATAGTGCCAAGAGCCTCGAGGAGCACATCCATAGATCCCTCGTCTGACCCTAGCGCAGGCTCACTGGCAGCTGCCCCTGGTCTGTCTCTAGCCTGAACTAGCAGGGACTCTGTCACTGGCTCTGAAGAAGCTATGGGTTGAGTTGCAAGCTTCGTAGGCGCTTTGAACTCGAAGGCCTTCTTTTCTGCCTCCCTCTTTGCCTTCGCTTCCCCTGGCTCCAAGATAACCTTCCGAATGAATGGCTCTTGGGAAGGACCTGTCGTAGATGGCTGCCCAAATAGACCCTGTACCGCTTCTCCCTGGATACCATAGCGAGAACTCTCTGTCCAATCCACCACCTTGGTAGGTGTCTCCCTGTTAAACCTCACCGCCATATCCTGAAGTTGCCGCCTCATATCCTGAATAATAGCGGTCTGACTAGCCGTCTGCGCCCTGAGTTCTCGGATCTCTGCCTCAGTCACCTCCAAACATACTCCCTTACTTACTTTCAACTTCTTCCCGGCCAAATCACCCTCCAACATCCGATATCTTTGGAAAGATGTCTTGGCCAGAAAACAGAGCTTGCGATCCAAGTTCTCATCTACCGACCTCGATGTCTCAAGTCCTGCTCTCTCTGGTGCAGTGAGTCCCTCAGATCTGTGACTCCAATATTCGTCCCATATGTCGATGACCCCGCAAGCTCCAGGCGACACACCTGGTGGCTGGTCCGGAAGAGCCCCAACTGCCTCCAACCTCTGCCTCTCCTGCCATATCTCCTCCAGGCGTCTACCTGTCCTGGCCCTCTTCTCTTCAACTGCCTCTCCTGGTGGCGTTCTCCTTCCTGTAGGGCGAATTTCCCTTACTGGGATATCAGCCCTTGCTTCTGTCTCTGCCCGGCTAGGCTCCTGTGGTGGCTCTGTCGATGCGGGTTCCCTGATGTCAGGGTGCTCCTGGGCATATGTCGCCGGATGTGTATCAACAATGGAAAGGCCCTCTCTCCTCCAATCCGTCTCCTCTCGCTCCACCTCTACTCTCATCCCTGGTGAAAGAGTCATATCTGGAGGAGTAGATGGAATTTCTTCATTCTGAGGCTCCTCTCCCATTTCACGAGCACCCTCTGGTATTGAATCAGGCCCTGGTCCAGGAACTAGCATCTGAGGAGTAGTATCCTCTCCAACGTCGATCACCTCCTCTGCACGCCGCTCACCCTGAATACCCGGCTACGCCTCTCGAACTCCGCCTGTCTGTGGCTCCCACCACTGTGAGACATCCAAGTGTGCCTCCAGGCTTTGCAGTGGAGGCGCCAGGACTTGGAAACCAACCTGTCTTTCGAAGAGTTGTTCGATATTCGGGCACAACACGTGGGTGCAATAGAAGAGAGGATTCCGGAGGCATCTAATCAGGTGGAAAGGAGTCGTATGGAAGACAAGGCCCGATGGGATCAGATGGCACGCGTATGAAAGGCAACTTTGGCGGTGGGGGATATTGTGATGTTGTATGATTCGTCCCTAGAGAAGCAGTGGTATAGGAAGCTCCGCAAAAAATGGTTAGACCATATCGAATCGTGCGATGTGGGGATTTTGGAGCCTACCAGTTCGAGGAGTTGAACGGGACATAATAGAAAGACTGGGTGTCGGGAACGAGGCTGAAGAAGTTCGTGGTGCGAGAAGAGGTGAGATGAGCACTCTAGTTCCCTATAATGAAACCCCGTTTAGACAAAGAGAGTCTCCTAGTTAGGTCCAGGATAAAATAAGATGGTAGAATGTATGGGCAGGGTGTGTGTGTTTGGTTTGACATGAGCTTGCTCTATTTCGCCTGTTTGCTTACCCCGTTGTGTGCTTGTCGTCTCCTTCGCCTGTTGTGCATGTCTGACTTTACGAAGACAACCATATGGAGAGGAGGGAGGGAGACACCACCACCGCAGAGACCATTGGGGGCTTCAGGGGGACATGAGCGACATGGGTCTTCCCAGAGAGAGCACACGCTTGTATACGATGATGGCGACATAGAATTCTTCCTGGACAATTTTCAGAGTCATGCGACACAGAGGGGATGGACCGTATCAGAGATGATACAAAGATTATTGAGAGGAGTAGGCAGGTTTGAGGAGCCCATCGCACAGATCCGTCGAGAGGCTCAGACTTGGCAGGAGGTAGAGACGAGGATGCAGGGCTTGAGGCCTTCACCAGTGGGAGCAGATGGTGTACCAATCCGCTTGGAGATAGGGAACGTCGAGGAGTTCATCCCTGCCTTTGAGGAGCTCATGCATGAGCAAGGCATACTGAGCGATCAGTGGGCACAGACGTTGTCACTATGGACCAGGAGGGCGGAGAGGCCATTGGCCAAGCAGATTAGAGACAGGGCTCGAGATTGGGAGGGTTGTAGGGCACACTTGAGGGAGGTTTTTCGACGGCCAGAGCTAGTGCCACCCCATCCTAGGGTCGAGAAGCAGCAGAGAAGTAAGAGGCAAGGGGACCCTGACCTTAGAGAGGCCATCCCAACTCGAGGAGGACGGAAGGCGCTTGCCCGGTGAGATGAGGGGCCAGCACAGTCTGCGCAGGAACTAGGGATGTATCCTGAGTGTGGGCAGGACCGATGGTTTTCCAATGGTACACTACTGTGACATTCTCGACGAAGAAAGTTGCCGTTAGATACTTAGGTCATTGGCTTGGCCTACCTTCTGTCCATTTGGCTAGGAGATTTGCGATGGTACTATGCCCTCTTTCAACTGGAGCATTTGCCTGGGGGTGTGCGATCGTGGTATAATTGGCTACCACGCCATATCCTGATAACAACTCCTACACCTCCAAGCAGGTGAACTCCGATCCTCTGTCCATCACAAACTCCTTGACAAAAGGATAGCGAAGCTAGTATTCTTCGATGCAACTCACTAGGACCGTACAAGTCTTCGTGCGCATGGCACGACCATCCACAAAGCTAGTGAGATTATCTCGTGCGTTGAAGATGTAGTTGTAGCCATGATCTCCAATTGGTATAAACAAAAGGTCCAGATGTACTACAACATCCACTTCCCGTTTTAGCCTTGGATGCAATGGCTCCTCCGGTCTTTGAGGCAATCTCTCTTGACAGGGAACACAAAACCGACAATACTTAAATAACCATCTCCATCATTCCATCCCAGTAATACAGTTCGCTTATCTTGGCGTAGGTGGCATTTATTCCTCGATGCCCTCCTGCTTTGCCATCATGCAACGCTGCCATGATATCGATCTGTCGATTTCTCCAGCATACAACCCTCCTGGGATTCCCCGCTTGCCTCGTTATAAAGAGATGGCCGTCCCTTACCATATAGAGGTGCCTCATCTTCTAGACCTTCTCGCTCACATCCCTATCCTTCATCTCACATGATAGAAGAAGTCCTAGCTCCAGGTAGATCCCATCGTACTCTTCTGCACGAAATGCTTCTTTAATCTCTCCCTCCTCAAACTCGTCGTCGTGACTTTTTGACACTAAATCTTCGCCCTCAGCCGGCCTCAGCGAGCCTCTTCGGTCCAAGTTTCCTTATAGAAGCGTATTGGTGAGGGGATACATTCCTCCCATCAACTCCTCGTGCCTCTCTACCTGATTAGGATCTTCCTCTACTATCCTTACCTCATCCACCAGACTATGAGTGCCTGCCAGTGCCAATTCCATCATCCACTGAACGTCCTTACCACCCCATGGATATGGGGTGACCGACGCAGCTTGGCACTCGCAGGGACCACTTGTTGATATGAAGACATTCATCCTCCTCTTGATCCAAGAATCCATAAACTGGCGGTGTATCTTCTACCGCCTCTTCTTCTAGTTTGTCCCAGTTGATGCAACTCAACCCATCTGCTCTATTCTTGCTTCTTGGAATTCTCTCCAATTCAAAATTGAACATCCAGATGTATGTCAATCATCTGGCAACCGTTGGATCCGATGGAGTGTAATTCTTTAAGGAGCAAGCAAGTGCAGTTGGGTCCACCCTCAAAATGAATCTCCTGCCGAAGATATATAATTTTGGAAGATTTTTAGGCAATGAAGAACCACAAGCGCCTCCTTCTTAAACTTGGAGTAGTTCCTCTCAGTCGTATTAAGAGTTCGACTCTCAAACCTCAATGGGCTTTCCTTTCCTTCAATATCTGTCTGAATTAAGACTCCTCCTAATGCAGTCGGTCCAGCGTTCGTCTCAATAACAAATGGTCTCACTTCAGTGGCCTCATAGTCTGGCGCTCCTAACACCAATCCTCCTTCCTTGAATTTCGCTTTCATTGCTGCCACAACTTTTTCCAGGTCCTTACCCCAAACCCATTCCTGATCCTGACGCACCAACTTTCGTAAATGCTCCGTTCTGGAAGCAAAGTTCTTAATGAAGCTTCTCCAAAATCCACATGTACCAAGGAAGCTTCTGACATTCGTTATCGAATGGAATGGTATTGGCCGGTCAATAATTTTGTCAGTCTTTTTCATATGTGGCCGACGACCATTCTCACTACAGACGAACCTCAAAATGGTAGCTTCCTTCATGCAGTGTTGGGATTTGGCCCAGCTCGCCTTAAGGTTATGTTTTTCTAGCAAGCTCAGAACTTTATCAAGGTCCTGAACATGCTTCAAAAAAAACACCTTACTCCTTGCAAGACTTCGTCCTTTTCCTTTTCTTTCGGCCCTTTCATTGCCAAATCATCAATATATGGTTGGGTGATATGTGGACTGACCATCTGCATGGCCCGGATCATGTGCCTCTGAACCATTGCCACTACATTTTTCCATCCTTGCGGAGCTACATTCATATGTATTAGCCCCCTTGGCGTATGCATTGTTGTCACCGGCCTATCCGGTGGATAGACAAGAAATTGATCATACCCAGAATAAAAGGTCTATAGGTGATATTATAGGCCTTCCTACGCATGATTCAGACAGTGCATCCCCGTTTTGCAAACCTCCCGCGTCTCGCACAGTTACAACATTCAGTTGCTGCAAGTCCTCCACCCACCGTAGTGTCCCATTAGGTTTAACAAAACATAACCACGGGGAGGCATACGGTCCGCTGGAAAAATCAGCGACATGCGTTTGCATCTTGCCATCTAGATAGTCCACCACCTTCTTCTCCTCATCGGGATTAGGATATCGCAAGCCTCTTAGATTCCATGGCTCGTGTGGTACGGTATGGATTCGGATCATTGGAATCTTGTCGACGTCCAACGTCCCGCGTTGATCGTCATTAAAAGCATAGGCGTGATGCCACTTCTTCATCAAGTCCCTCGTCAGGACTTTCTCCTGGGGTGAAAGGAAACCAGGCTCCCCTACTATCAACTTCCCCTCATTTTCCTCGTTGATACGACATGGGTCAATCGCAACATGTTCTCTCATTCGCCGTATCAAACCACGTATCTGTTCATAATAAGCTTCCTCGTCTTCTGTAACGAGAACGAGAATCGGGCGACACTTCTTATCTATTGTCTTGTACCGCCTTTGGGAACCCTGCTTGAGCCATCCCCTACAAAAGGCAGACTTAACGTTTGTGCTTGCATCATCGTAGGGACCCTTCCTCCTCCAGGTAGTCGATAGGTCAACTCCACCTCCCCAACTTGAGGGTTTTCCAAGACCTGCTCTCTCAACACCTCAATGGCATCTGAATCCGCCAGTTCATGAGCCGTCACGAAGTCCATGACCTTGTTCACATCAGTTAGACTGAGTGAAAGCACCTCTGCCCTTTCTTCCTCTTCTGGCTCCTCCAACAGCCGTCGCCGCTCACTTTCAGACTCTTCAATCGTGAATGACCCAGGATTGGGTTGGTTCCTTGTACTTCGGGGTCCCGTGTTCCTGTAGGTGACAATCTCATAGTTCCCACATGCCGGATCACATAGGAGTAAGATCATTGTTCCATCGTGCTTATTAAAGATTAAAGTCTCTGTCCTGCACAGGAATGATCTCCCCAGAAGGATGGTGTGGTCCACATCAGCCGTGAGGAAGAAGCATGTCCTCACCTTCACCTTGCCAACTTCAATGACCACATTCGAAGTTGTCCCGCAGAACACCGCCTTACAGTTGGCACCATGCAAGATGCCGCAATCTAAGCAGTCACCGAACCGCATACTTCTTTTTCTTTGGCGCTACGTTGCGCAGAATTGGTTCGACTTCTTCCTAGGTTCCTCATTTCTTGGTCCTCTGCTCTGCTCGCCTTTCGTCCTCCTGGCGAAGCCTTTCATCTTCCTCATCTTCGTCATCGTCCTCCTCAATCTCCACAGACTCTTTTCTTCGTTCTGTCTCGGGTTCTCTCCAAGGAGGCTTTTGGCTAGCGCTCGCCTTAGCCTGGCCCCTGGTTCAGGCTGCCAGCGCAATTCTCCCTTGTGTCGTTGGAGGCCTATAGGTCATTCCGGACCTTGGGCCTGATCCTACCATCGCCACCCCAGGGTACCCCTGCTGCGCTGACACTGACTCTGGGCCGGATTCATAAAGGAAGACCTTGGGGATATCTGCCTTCCACTCGTTTACTTCCTCACATATGCCTACCAGCTTTCGCTGGTACCTTCCCATCTTCTCCCACAAGTCCATCTTACCAGGAGGGTCGACGCAGGCTCCACTTCTTCCTCTAAATCTTTGTCGTCTGACTCAACGACTATAGGCTCTTCTTTTATAGTTCCTGCCTGTAGCCTTTGAGTTACCTCTTCGCCACTCTCCACCTCTTCCACCCTTATAGGTGGGTCCTCCTTTTCCTGGTACAATCTGAACATGGCTGGTGGTGCTGGTTGCGCGGCTACTCGTCTAAGCGCCTCATACCTTACTCCACCAGGAATCTTTGGATCAATATATTCTCCGAACTAATCGTATATATCTCTTTCCATATTCAAAGAGATCGGTCTATCTCTCTCATCATTTCGTCTCGTTTGGCAGAACTTTATTGTATGGCCTTGATGGTTGCAATGTCGACAAATAGCGTTCCACCAATCAAAATGGGGTCTCCCATACCCTTGACCTCCTCACTGGCCATCTTGGTTCCCTTGATCCTGATAACCCTGGCGATTCCATTGACCACCCCGGCCTCCACCATTTCTTCCTTGGCCTCTTCCATCGCCCTGGCCTCCATTCCCTTGTTTGCCTTGCTCCTGATTCCCTCCTCCTGCCACGCTAACTTCCGAACTTTGTTGAACGGGTGGTGGAGGTGGCGCCATGGGCTGGGCCTGAACTACAGGATAGCTTGGAGGTGGAACACGTGCTTGAGGCCCTGAGTATGGGACTATCTGTCCTGGCGGCACCTAACCGCCCCACGATACGAAGGTGTTAAGGACAGGCCACGGCCACTGTCCATAAGGTGGTGGCCGTGGTTGTGAGGGTTCCGCACTACTTGATGGAGCTGCTGTAGTTGGCGAGGCTACTGTCAACGCTTGAGGTGCTTGTCCCTTTCCAGAGCCTTGCCCCCCTTGTGTCAGATTGCGCTGCTTGCGCTGCGCCTTTACAAGGTGTTGAGGCATTGGTTCCTCTTCTTCCCCCTCTTCTTGAACAGGTTCCTCTACCACTGACTCCTTTCCCTTCCCTTGGACCATGGTCACCACCTTCTTTTGTACCATGGAGTCTTTTCCATAGCCTAGCTCTGCCAACACATATGTGATAATCCTTTTTACTCCTGGAGTCCCTGAGGCAGTCGCATCACGCTCCTTCCTCTTTCGCCTATGTTGGCACATTTGATACTGCTACATCTGGTCCAGGTCCCTTTCCTCTACCCCTTTGTCGATTGTAGCCCAGGTGAGCTTCTCACTGCCTCCTCGTCGCTTTGTCAATTTTGGGGCCTCCGAGGAGTTAAACAACCCTAGGAAGATGGCACGTTGTGCCTCTTCCGAGATCCCTGTGACCTTCCTTACCTTTTTCTTGAATTATTCAGCCAAGGCCCCAACTGTGGTAAAGTCATCTCTGTTCATCGCCTGCAAGTGTGCCGCCGTCAGCAGACCATCACCCAACCTGTGTTTCCTTAGCATCCCATCTTTAAACCTGTCCCAACTGCCATTTGCCGCAGCTATAACCTTTTCCACCTCCTTATGAAGCCCATGATGTATATACGTCGGGATGCGCTTGAACTTCACTGTGTCCGCCAGACTACCATGGCCTGTTCAACCAATTCTAACCAGTCTGACACTCACTCCCCACTGAACAGGAAAGTGTTGATCTTAGGAATATTGCTTTGCGCTCTCTCTCACCGATCCAGGGCTTCAACTAAGTCTTCTATGGTCAACCCTTTTGCATCACCATTGGCCATCTTGGCTGGTCTCTTGATTCAAACCGTTCCTGTGAAGAAAAGGTAAAAACGTCATTCAGCAGGCTAACCCATCTCATTACTTAACTAGCTTCGTACTTGGCCTAATCACAGTCTGATCTTAACCGATACTACCTCTTGTTCTTTTCTTAACCCCACTTAACAGGTTTGCTTCTACTATAAAACTTCCCTCACTCTCCGCAGGGTGCAGAAGAGGGTGTGGTTCTCAACCGCACTTGGCGGTTGCCCTCAAGACGCATGTCAGCCGACACTTGAGTGTCGAACGCGACCCTCAAGATTAGCGAGGACCGCATTAGTATGGGTACTACATAGTACGCCATCATTGCGACTGCTTGCGTCAGCATGCATTGCTAGTCCATATGAGAAGACCCTTGCGCCCGCACAAGTTTATACTAAGTCTCGCGTGCGACGCCTATCTGATTTTCGAGTCGGAAGGTTATGGGTTGGATAGTGTAGAGTCGTTTCGTTTGTGTGTATGTGTTTTATTTTCATGTTTTAAGCGTGGTGTAACGCGTGGTGAGTGGGATGCGTCCTAGGCGGCCGACGAGGAATCACGCTTGGGACTTCAGCGCCCAAGTGCGTTGGTTCGCGTGTGGGTCCGATAGAGGCGTGGGACTGCACGTACCCCCTATGCTACAACGAACGAGAAACACCCTTGACTGGTCCACCTCTGCGATTGCAACCGATTAGCTTTCATACTGTGGACTGGTAGCTCGGCAGGGATACACCCACAAAAGGGAGGTGACAACTCCCGCAGGTGGAAGTAAGTTGTACCTTGCGTTGGCCCTATCCTGTCGTAGGGGCTCGCGAGAGGTATGGCTGGCGCAATCGGTCGGAGCGGCTTGCGGAAGCTCCTTGTGTATCGTGCAACTCCTGCGTGACGCGAGGGTCCTGGCTTGTGTGGGACCGATGCACTCGACAGCGGGGGTGCGAGGGACGGGGTGCGGGCACGGGGGTGAAGGTG
>BFEA01000006.1:3985830-3997393 GCA_003427395.1 Chara braunii | reverse complement strand
AAGGGTAAGCAATGGAAGGGCCGCACTATCTCAGGGCAAGTAAAGACCAAGGACAGCCTTGTCCTAACCTTAGATGAGGGTAGTGTGGATGAGATCCCCTACGACCAGATTGAGTGGGGGTTAGAGGAGGAGGACAGCGGTGTGGGTCAAGGGAGATCTTACGCTGCTGTCGCGGCTGGAGGGAGGCCGCAAGGAGGAAGAGGCCAGGGCCAAGGGGGGCGGGCCTCAGGGAGTCGATTTCAGGGCGATCAGGGGGTTGGCGGCAGAGGAGGAAACCGCCAAGTGGGAGGCAGGGGTCAAGGTCCCCCGCAAAACCGTCCTAGGAATAGGTCTCCCTAAAAGGAGGATGACACCCAGGGCTACCTCAGGGTAGGCCTTGGGAATCTTTGGGTCTGGACCAGGCTTTATGGCAACAACGATTGGATCGGGGCCAGTGGATTTTCTGCGGTGACCCGGGCCATATCATCAAATATTGTCCTAAGTATAGAGAGACCCGAACGACTGCCCAAGGGCCAAAAGGCAGCCGCCGGTAGGGGTAGCAACTGCCCCTACCATTAGGCCATGTGGGGAACATAGCGCTAGCCGGCAGGAGACTCCCACACCACATGTGCCTATGGCAGAGGTTGCAGGCCGATGTCTAGACAGTTGTCCAGAGACTGCTTGTGTTAGCGTCTCTTTAGACACCTCCCTCACAGGCGTGGCCGAAGAATTGAAGGAGAGGATGCCCGCCTGGGCCAAGATGAAAAAAGAACAGAAAGGATAGCTAATTCTGGTAGATGTAGAGATTTTTAGAGGTAGAGTAGGGGCCCTAGTAGATTCAGGGGCTACCCGCAGCTATATTAGTAGGAAGGCGCTGCAGAAGTTGAAGTTGGGGCTTAAAGTCCAAAAGCTAGCAGATCCCATAGTTAGTATCCTCGTAGACAATCATACTATGGTTGTAGAGGAGTATGTAGAGGGAGTCCAGGCGTATTTCCGCCTAGAGAAGAATGGGAAAGTGGAGAAGGTCCTCCACTCCCTGACTCTCCTCGTAGAAGACAGCCTCCCATTCGACATTGTTCTGGGAATGGATTGGGGAGAGGCAGCCGGGGCCACGCTCCATTTGAAGGAGCACGAGTGTAGGCTCCCTAGTTCTTCAGGCGAGGCTAAGACTGCCCGCCTGTTCCATGTGTCAGGCATAGAGAATTCCTTGGCACATCGTTGCCTGAGCACGCCCGCATTCGCCAGATTGGTGAAGAAGGAGAAATTGGAGGAACAGGTCTTTGTCGCCTATATTAGGCCAATGACTGAGCCTAAGGAAGAGAAGCCCGTATGCCCTACTATTGCCAAATTGCTGGAAGAGTTTAAGGATTTAACTAAGCCGCCGACAGGCACGGTGTCGCGGCCCATCCAACACCGTATTGAGATAGAGCCTGCCAGTAGAACTCCTAAGGGTGTTGTATGTAGGATGTCCCCGCGGGAGTTAGAGGAGCTACGGAAGCGATTGGACGAGCTCCTCGAAAAGGGTTGGATTAGGCCCAGTTCATCTCCTTTTGGAGCCCCTGTTCTCTTTGTCCCTAAGAAAGAGGGAGAGCTGAGGATGTGTATAGACTATAGGGGTCTGAATGCTATTACAGTAAAGAATGTTGAGCCACTGCCTAGGATAGACGATCTCTTAGATCGAGTGCAAGGGGCCAAGTACTTCTCTAAGATAGACTTAAAGTCCAGATACCATCAGATAGAGGTACATCCTGATGATCAGTATAAGACAGCCTTCCGGACTAGGTACGGGCACTATGAGTTTATAGTGATGCCCTTTGGACTAACCAATGCGCCAGCTACGTTCCAGCTCCAGGATCTCCGCCCAGCCATCCAATTACCCCTTTGTGCCTTCGAGACACTTCTTGAACATCCTTGAAAAAGAGAAAATTTGGGAACCCTTTCAATCTCATCTCCTTCCTCATAGCTAACAAGGTCAGACCCACTCCTCCATATTCTGAGGAGTGAGTAATAATTTTATGCACCTGGCACTTAACCGCAGCTTTCTTGTGCTGTTCCGGACCAAAAGACCAGTAATCCTTGGTTGTAATAATTCGTATCGGGTCTTTTTCCCACATGCTTGCCAGGTTCTTCGCGGTAGCCGTACATCTAACCCAAGGAGGATCAGACGAGCATATCATCGAACATCCGAGAAAATCCCACCTCCCTTTCCCATCATCTGTTCTGACCAGGGACAGGCTCGGGTCATACGATTCCCGAAAATCAGCCAACAACTTAGCAGCCTTTTCGAGGAACCCATAGTCTTTCCGGGGGACTAACACAAAGAAACTCACATCATCGACCAATCTGAATCCGCTCAAGTATCTGGAATCGGTCCCAACAGACTTGAGAAAAGTATACTCGTTGTATGTGCACAGTAAGCAGGCAATCGCTGGGCTCGAACTCTTGCCCATCGGAATCCCAATAACTTGTTTCACTATCCTCCCTGAAACACTAGCATACGTGTGAGCCAAATAGAACTGTACGTACTTGATGATCATTGCAAATTTCAGGGAAACCCAGCCCACTTCCCCAAAGCCCTTTGAAAAACATGCTCCTCGCCCATACTTGTTAACTCTAACACTCCTGTGTCCTTCACCTATAAACGTCCCGCACACCCACTCAATAGCTTTGATAATGGATTTGTGCGGCAACCTAGTGAACATCTCTTTTATATCGAAACTAGCTGCTTAAGCATCCCTCCTTCAATCTTGACGCTTGTCTGTTGATTTTTCCAACTTTGTCCTTGAGTTGAGAGGTCGATTTCAGATTGAAGTGGGAGTTGGACGGCAAGCTCCATAGGAGAAGATTAATAGCCCTGGAAACGATCTTACAAGCTCTGACCCCCGGCTCAGCAAATGACGGTGAGATAGGACACCATCTCGTTACATCCTTATGCTTGGGGATCCCATAACAGCAACCCAAGGTCCATAACCTCGAAACCAGCATTTTCCCAGAAAAGCTTAGCGAGTGCCTGCGCATACACTCTTTTGCAACATACCAACGAGTCCCCAATGTTATGGTCGATGGGGCAAATTGCAAAATTAGATAATATTTTTTTTCATTCCAAAAGAGATTCAAATCTGGCATTATCTCCTGCCAAGTTGTCTCTCAAACACACTGCCACCTTACTTGAGACGCAAGAGGTACCAGGGCAAGTGGCAACACTGGTTTCAACAACCCTTCTAATGACCTTTCTCGTGGCCACCCTTCCTGGGTCTAGCGCATTCTTGGAGTTAGAAAGGAAGTCAGGGATGCTATCCTCTTCGGAAAACCGAAAACACACATGTCCTTTCCCATCTTTAGGCAAATCATGACTGGAGCACCCACAATCACCGTCCTTTTCAGCCTCTCTGGCTACACCTATGGTTATGCAAATAGTCCCCAATAGTCTTAGTGCCTTTCCAGACAAACCTCATCCTTGAGATTATAAAATCTGCCAGGTACGGCGGTCCACACGCCTTCTCACTTCTCTCTTGATCAAGTCAACAACTGCCCGTTTTTTCACCTTCTCAGAAAACATGCACTGCATTAATAACCGACAAACATCTGAAGTCACATTTTTTCCTCACCACCCTACTGAAACGGTATTCACCAATTTGTGGTAGCTGAGGTAGATCCCAGGGCTCGATCCCTAGTTTCCCAACTTACCAACTCGAAGAGTTGAACCTGCGACCTGTAGAACCGCCAATGGTCAAGTGGTGCAGGCAAGTGGTCAAGTGGTGCAGGCAAGTGGTCAAGTGGTGCAGGCAAGTGGGCAAGTGGTGTGACTAAAGCAAGCCCATGTTGGAGAGAGTCTAGAAAGTACCAGTCCGGTCCAGCAAGTACCACGGGGGGAACTGTGTGCACCATGGGCCAGGGACACAAGGCAGACCAATGCAGCACAAAAGTATAAAACAAGAGGCTGCGTCCATTCATTCATTCATTCCTGCGGATGCCATGCGGAAGCGCTGCCTAGCAGCCTGTGCGGAGGTCTGCAGAGTGCCCGAAGACGAAGTGGGCAGAGGAGTAGAGTGCAGCGATAGGTAGTGGCAGCTAGCGCTGCCATAGCTGTAGCCTAGCATGTGTGTGTGTGAAGTGTGATACTKAGTGTTGCGTGTGGGACATCCAGGGTGATCCAGAGTGCGAACAGTGAGTTGTGTGGGCGCTCAGTCGCCATAGCCWGTTTGAAGAGAACTCTTATGTGGATACGATATCTTGAGTACTGAGTGGGCGCCTGTCGCCAATTTGCTGTTTCGCTGTTTGCATACATGACAAGTTCAATAATCGTAGTGTGATTTCACTACCCACAATGCCTTTCAAAATGGCCCTAGTCCTACCTTCAAACGACTCAGTGCGGTTACATAGTCTGATCAACGCCTTAATATCAAAGTCATAAAGCATTGCCCGTGACACGTGCATCTGCAAAAGATCGACCAACACAAACCTCCTTTGCTGAGTTAGACTTTTATTTTCCCTTATATGTATAAAAGTAAAATTCCCCCTTTCATAAAAGCAAATTTAGCATCTTTGATAAACATTTTTCTACCGTCATGATCTATGATTGACCATCCAAATCTCTTTCTCAAACGGCCCCACCCATCGAAAAAATGTCCTCCACCTCCTGTTCTGATTGTTGTCGGAAAACAACTGGAGGACACCGTGTTAGAAAGAGAAGAGCTCAGCGAAAAAATTAGAGGTGCAGAAGAGGAAATCAGAGCATTGCCAACTAATTAGTCTATTCTGCCGTTCCTTCGACATGGGCACTTCCTTCGACATGTACCCTCCCCCTCCTCCTTCTGAACGATGCACGTTCCCTTTTCCCTTTCCTACGGCAGTTAGCCCTGTGCCTTTTTCGGTGTGTATTCAGCGCAGGTGCCCATCTGGAGATACATGAGCTTTCCAAACCACGGATCTCATTAGCCCCCGCCGTTATCAGAGGAATGGCAACATAATCCTCCCAACCTTTGAGTGCTAGCCATTTCCTCAGCTTATGATTCCTTCTATCCGACACTCGATCACTCGACAACACATGCTCTTCCCATCTATCTGACACGCCCCTAACGGTAGATCCGATGTAAGTAGCTTTAAACCAAGGCGAGATAAGCACGTAAACCCAACACCCCTTTCCTTCACATATGCCGTGCCCTCCCTTAACGGAGTCAATCCACTGATCCAAAAACTTTTCTTCCCACCTTATCTGTCCAAACAGCATGAGGAGCAACACAAGCAGTCCGAATTTACCCTCCAAACCCCTCCTCTCCTTACCTTTCACCTTCCTGCTTCTCCGTACTTCACGCAACATTTCCGCCTGCTGCCACAGCCATGCAGGATCCTGATAAGACTCAAGAAGGATTCTCTTCTTGAGTATCCTCTGCCATTTCTTCTACAGGCTCCTCATCCTCGTCCTCCCCAAAAGCATCTCGTATGCGAATTGCAGCCAGATCCGCCACGGCTTGCTTTTTATTGTGATACTTAATTTTATCCCTATTGCATAGCTCGACCAGTTCGTTCTTGTATTTCGCTGTGAGTTCTCTTTCCATGACCTCCTGGTACTCCCTACGTCCACCGGGTCCTGAATTAGCAACAACTGCCTTGGTGCCCTCCCTAACTCTGTCAAAACCCAAGCCCGATCCACCTCCAATCCTAACCGCGGAAAAGGATCCAGAGACACGTTTCGCAGTTCCTGCTACAAACGCGAAGACATCCGCCAATCACCCAGACACCCTTCCTCCTGTCGGTGTAGCATCCCTGCCGCCTCCCGATGTCCCGGGATTTCCTGCAGGCTGTCCACCCGATGGTGTCATGCTTCGTGTAACTGGCCGGTTGACTGTACGCGCGGCAGGTGCATCATTGGTCCTTCGGACCGGTGGTGCGGAAGGTGGAGCGGCTGGCACACCAGGTGCGGAAGGAGGAGGAGGGTGCTCCGGTGATGCGGTTTGTGATGGTGGAGGGGGGTGAGGGGAAGGGGGAGAGGGAGAGAGGGGGAGGAGGAGAAGGAGGAGGAGGATGACGTGTAGGAACAGGTACTGAAGTTGACGGTTGTCGAGCCGGAGGGGGATTCCTATCAGGAATGTTGAGAGGAACAGGGCGAGTTTGTCTGTGCAGGGACGGCCCCGCCCCAGCTGGCGCTGTGAGATTTTGGGGGGGAGGATAGCATGCATTCGTGGCTGGGGCAGCGGCTGCTGCATTCACCGGTTGTGCTGCTGGAGGACACGGAACCGCCTGTGTAGCTGAAGGAGGGACATAGCCCAGGGGAACATGGTGATTCTGCAATCAGACTCGACTTCACACTTCGTCAAGCATGCAAACAGCGATTCAGCAAACTGGCGACATGCGCCCACACAGTACTCAAAGATATCGTAACCAGATAAGAGTTCTCTTCCACTGGCTATGGCGTCTGAGCGCCCACACAACTCACTGTTTGCACTCTGGATCACCCTGGATGTCCCACACGCAACACTGTACATACACGCGACACACACACACACGCTACTATAGCTATGGCAGCTATGGCTGCCACTACCCTRTCGCTACACTACACTTCTCTGCCCACTTCGTCTTCGGGCATACTGCAGACCTCCTCGCACAAGCTGCTGAGGCAGCGCTTCCGCATGGCATCCGCAGGAATGAATGAATGGCTGGACGCAGCCTCTTGATTTATACTTCTGTGTGGCGTTGGTCTGCCCTGTATCCCTTGGCCCACGATGTGCACAGTCCCAGACGGTACTTGCTTGACTGGACCGGACTGGGCTACCTGGGACTGCTGACTCTGCGTAGTGGACCTACACCACTTGCCCACTTGCCTTGGCCTAAACAGGGGCTGACTCCGAAAGGCCAGTTCTAGAAACCTCTACTTGGCCTTTCGGTGCTGTAGCAGCTACGACTTTGCCCTTTCAGGTAAGTAGCAGCTACGACCTTGACCCTTCAGACATCCTACAGCTACGATTTCAGAACTGTCTAGACTCCTACCCTACAAGTCTACAGTTCGATTCCCTTCTAAGCTGTGACCTACGAAGACCTGCCTACCACTGGCGGTCCTACAGGTCGCAGGTTCAAGTCTACGGGTTGACACTGATACTATACACAGGTAAGACGGGGAACTAGGGATCGAGCCCTGGGATCTGCATTCGCTACTGCGAACTGGTGAATACCGTTTCAATTCGATGCATTCCTTGATGAACTCCCACCCACCGCATGTGCACTAGGCGCTATTCGAGCAAAAGACGTCGCTGGCGCAATGGAAGCACCATTCGCGTTAGGCAGAGGGTTAACATGTTGTGATGTCTCAATCTTTTCAATGAGGCTGAGCATCCTTTCCATCATCTGGTTCTGTTGCGCTTGTGCCCTCTCCAAGATCTGGTTCTGCTGCGCCTGAGCTCTCTGCACACTGTCAATATTCATCAGTAATAGGCCAGCATCCAGAGCTCCGACATCATTCACGTGTTGCCTTGGCGTGGTCGCCTGGCCAGCCGCTGGCCCGGCAACGTCCTCTTGTCCTCTCTTCTTATTCTCTATAGATGCATTCACTTTATCTCCATTCGATCCGCCGCCACCTTTCCCTTGCTCTTTCCTGCTTCCAAGCTTTTCCCACAACTTCTTGTTGTCTTCTTCCCTCTTTTTCTCCGTCTCCTTCATTCTCTCATCCATCATCCTTGCCAGTCTTGCTTCTTTCTCGGCTTCTTTCTCGGCTTCTTTCTCGGCTTCTTTCTTAGCTTCTTCCTCAACACGTTTCGCCTCAGCTTCTCGCGCCAGTTTCTCCTGCTCTTTGCGAGCTCTTCGCTCGTTTTCCAATCTTCTAAACTCCCTCATTTCCCTGTTATCATACGCTAATTCTCTAACAAGAGCCAATATTTCGCCTTCGGAGGTCCTCTGCCTAGAATTCCAGGAGTTCCATCCACCGCCTACTTGACCAGTAGTGGTCTGACGTGGCTGATAGGGAACAAGCGCCTTAGAGGTAGACGCAGTGAGATCGTGCAGCTGCGAGGGTTGCGTAGCATTAGGAGGGATAGGTGCAGAAGAGGGAGCAGATGCGGGTGCCGCTAGTGTAGGAATTACAGGAGCAGAAAGAAGGGGGGGTGCGGAAGGCGCGTAGGGGTTGGGTAGGGCAGCCGGAGGAGGAAAGAGGGGCTGCCCACGATTGGCAGCATACGCCGGTCCCCCGACCGGTTTTCCATTAACGAAACCATCCTCTCGTCTAGGATACGGGCAGTTCCTTGCCCAGTGCCCGTGCTGTCTACTATTGAAGCACGCCCCATACGGAACAAAACTGTCTCCCATTACTACGTGCAACTTCGGTTGTCTCAGCTGCGCATTGGTCTTGACGCTCGCCCACTTGGATGTACCAGTTGATGCCAAAATGCAACTCCACCAATCCGCAAACCACACGGTGGTTAAAAAGCTTTTGGATGGTCATGAGTAGGTCGGCATGCAGAACACACGCAGACCCGGACGTCACAGGGATATGCCCCTGACGTGGACCAATTCGTCGCACACCCAGGTACCTCAGCAGTCCGGACCAACACACAAGTGCACAAGTACACACACTTTGCAACAGGATAGTCGAGATAACAATGAGTAGAAGGAAGAGAGAGAGAGAGAGAGAGAGAGAGAGAGAGAGAGAGAGAGAGAGAGAGAGAGAGAGAGAGAGAGAGAGAGAAAGAGAAAAAGAGGGAGAGAGAGAGAGAGGCGAAGAAGAAACAAGAATACACCAGAGATGGATAAAGTGCAAAATGGGACTTCTTCATCGAAAAGCGGAAAAACATGAAGGCCGGCTGGTGAATGTCTCGACCGGTTTCGGCCTCACCGCCAGTGTGAGGCCATCATCAGGAGACAGCTGCGCTTGCTTTTCCATCCCTGATAGTCGTATATGTGAGAATTTCTTCCAAATTCCCCGGAACCTACCTCCAAGTACTCCCATTCGTCCGATACATCCCGTATGTCCACAGCAGATGAGCTGCAATAGGCGGGAAAACTACTCAGGAAAATATGCCAGGCGGGAATTTGCACAGACCCTGATCTGAAGGTGGGTAGGAGCTGAGGGATACACAGCAGTAGCCGGTATGACGCACCACTCGACAAGGGAAAACGTTTGCCGCATGTAGAAGAAAAGGACACGGGTCGGGCAGGTGTTTTACCAGGTTCACGAGAGACAGCGTAGATCTGATACTCACTTGGCGGGTGATATGTCACTCAGCATGACTCAACAGGAAGACTTAGAAGCAGACGAGTCCGTAGCAGGGGATATCGGATTCTCTGGTCTATCGAGAAAAGTCTACCGAGAAAAGTCTTTTGTTGGCTCGTGGTGTCAGTAAAAAATGGCAGGGGTTGGGGGTTCAATTGTAGCGAAGGGTGCAGGATCAAATTCATTCTAGGAACAAAGGAGAGATGTATGAATGTTGACTAGTATCAGACCAGGGGAACGGAATCAAATGGGAATTACTTCCTACGAGTGTACGCGGGTCCTGGTTGTTCTTTCCAGGGCTTACGACACGGCGGTCCGCGAAAAGCGCGTGGCCTTTGATCAAGTCCAAGCTCCAGGATCTCCGTCCAGCCATCCAATACCCCTTTGTGCCTTCGAGACACATCTCGAACATCCTTGAAAAAGAGAAAATTTGGGAACCCTTTTAATCTCATCTCCTTCCTCATAGCTAACAAGGTCAGACCCACTCCATATTGTGAGGAGTGGGTAATAATTCTGTGCACCTGGCACTTAACCGCAGCTTTCTTGTGCTGTTCCGGACCAAAAGACCAGTATTCCATGGACTTTTGAAATACAGACCTGGGTTCAATTCCCATCGGGAATCGAACGGAACTTAAAAAAAAAATGGACCATTTCTCAATTTATGTGTGTCATCCTTGCGCTACGGCCATGCTCACTCCGACGCAGCTGATCTCAGCCGTGTGATCTTGATGATCATGTGGACAAGATCGGCTGTACCTGCCTGCTTTTTACTTGTGCTCCGGAAAAACTCCACAACCAGGTTGATTGGGAAATTCTGCATTATTATGGACAGAATGGGGGTGGGCCCAGGCTGTAGGAATGTGTCAGGATCCACTGCAATAATGCGTCTGGCAGGTCGCACGTTCTTCACGACAAGGTGACCTCGTAGCTCCTCCCATTTTCTTGTTCATATTGGAGGTTTCTTAAACCACATGTACATTTCACAGGTTCTGACAATTTGTATACGACTGGGTTTTGGGATGAACAGTGCTACCGGAGCTCAAGTAGGGCCAGGAAAAAAAAGAAAGAAAACATGCCTGCGCCAGTTTGTTCCTTTTGGCGCACTGGGGGAATCTGTATCGGGGAAAAGAGGCTCGGAGGTACAGGTGGTTTAATAAAAGATCCTTCAATTGACTGATTGTCAACCCAGGACAGCAGTCCCCTCTGCTTCCCTACCCTCCCGAATGCTTTGATGTTCGCCGACGATCTGACAGTCTTTTTTCATGCCCAACTCCGTGGTCATGGCAGTGGAAGCCTTCAGCCTTGCATCAGAGATGAAAGCAAACTGAACCAGAACTGAAGGCTGGTGGCCAGCAAATGATAATCCGCCTCAACCAATAGGGATCAGATCTCATCTTCCATGGTCCAGAATCGAACAGGCACCGCGTGAACTGAGCATTACGGTTAACAAACAGGGCGTGTGGCCTGGTATGGGCCAAAACCTGATTGCTAAGCCTAAAGCTATTTCAGCACCTGGCACCTTGCAAGAACGCACAGGCCTCACAACTAGGTAGGACACTAATCACCAATACTTTCCACACTCTGGTACCTGTAGTCTATCTCACCCCCCCCTCCCTGGGGAAGATCCGAAATCCCTGAAGACCCGCATCAGACGATCCCAACAGGCATATATGCATCAATAGAGTGGCCTAGCCCTACATCACTAGGAAACCCCACGAAAGAGGGCTCAGGCTGATTGACCCGAAACAAGGAAGCCATAGCCTTACAAATGAAACAGGTTGCTGAACTCCTACACAAACACCACCTCCCCTGGTCCCAATTCGTGCTTGAATATTCTTCCCAAAGATCCCTCTCAACATGACTGTAACCTTTCGGGTGATTTGCAAAAGGGAGTGGATAATAAGAACTTGAAGGACCAAAAGAATCCGGCGACGCACAACAAACGCGCTCCCCCAAGCCTATCATGAAGGAAGTACAATGCCAAGATTGAGGGCAACTCAGAAGGACAGGCTATCTGATACTCATCCTCCCTCAAGACGGAAGGAAGCATGGAGTGGGTATTACTTTTCGACTTGCTGGCCGGACTGGCACTGTCAGTATGGACAAGGAGCCAGGACTGTAAGGACCTGTTTATCAAAAACTTTTATGATCCTGGCCAATTCCGAAGTGCAAATTCTCAAGGAAGTACAATGTCGTCCAATTGCAAAAAGAAATGAATGAACTTGAGAGAGAGAGGTAAAGAAGAAGAAAAAGATGACACCAGCAAAAGACCAATGACAATTCCCCCCTTCTTTGCCAACCGACTCCTCATTCTCTTCCCCTCTTTCAAACAATAAATAATAATAATAACGATGAATGACTGAACCAGAAGCAATGTCCGAATCC
>BFEA01000006.1:3964161-3984020 GCA_003427395.1 Chara braunii | reverse complement strand
TACCAAGGTGATGAAGATGGTGTGCACCATAGCCAGGAAAGTCCTCCTCCACTCTCCTCCAGATCCCCTTCTTCCTCCTCCTTTCTCCTGCCGCCGCCCACCATAGCCAGGATGCGCGCCCAGGCTCAGCGCTGCTCTGGACTAGCGCTGCTGAACCCAGCGCTGCAACAGCATGGCCGCAAAACTGCACGCAGCAAATGAGGAGGAGCACTTCGCTCCTACTGGAGATATACAGGGCAGCCGGCCTCACAGCCGGTTGCTTCATGTGTCTCGCGGCCTCCAAGCCACCTGTACCTCCTCCCTTTCAGAGGGAAACATCATTGAAGACCTGATATCTACTCTACAGGCCCTAGACCTATGCTACCGACCCCCAAAGGTTCTGACTTTTTGTCTTCTTCTGGTCAGCCTACCGCTACTCACGTACTACCGATACCGACACTACGCTACTTGAGTGTGCCCTAAGCTACCACTTCCGCCACTTGAGCGTCTTTCCCTGCTACAACCCCAAAGTCACGGCCACAGGTAAGTACCGTCCCTGCGGGCCTCCCAAACAAACAAGTGCCCTGGCGGGCACACTCAGGCGGACAAGCACTCAGACAGGCCCGCAGACCAGCTTCCAGCGACAAAACTCAGAAATCAGCTGTGTTCTCAGTCCGTGTTTTGGCAGGTCCTTACAAAACAAAATAAAAAGAACTGCATGCATCAAAATGCCAATGCTTGTCTGATCTTCATTGCCATTTGAAAGCTTAGCTACTTCTGTGATCAATCTATAATCACTGAGTTGGGGGATGTGATGGACTGACCTTTTCCATGCCTTGCGAGCTAATGGTTCACTTACCTTTCATGTGGCTGAGTTATCCATAACTGTATCCATAACTAGTATGTCATCCATGTCGTGGTAGCTGATGGATAACTTATTATATATCCATGATTAGTGGGCTGACCATAGTTTGTTAGCTAATCGGTTGAGATAGCCTGTATGAGCTAATATGTTACCTGTTGCTACCTATTGCCATCCTGTTTTCCGCTGGCGCGTGCAGGCCAGTCTGTGAGATCAAGGCACATACAAGCCGTGTTGTGGGAATAGGATATCTCCCAAACAAAGAGAGTGTAAGTGTTAAATTGTTTGCTTCCCCTCTAAGCCCTACCCACTCACCACTCATGCTGTTTGTTGACAAGGATTGGAACTGATTGTTTGTTAAGTGTTTGTCGTGCTTGTTACGATCCTGGTCATTTCCAAAGTGCAAATTCACAAGGAGAGACAATGCCACCCAATTGCGAAAGAAATGAGAGCACTTGCAAAGGGATAGAGACCAAAGAAGAGAGAAAGAAGAGGAAGATGATGTACACCAGCAAGACCAATCACAAATCCCCTTTCTCTCTCCAACTTCCTCCTCCTCCTCGACTTCGCCAATCTTATTCTTCTTCCAAATAATAATAATAACAATGAGTGGATAAACCAGAATCAATATCCGAAGTTCCCTCTTACTGCCAGCACAACAACAGGTCCACCATAGCCATGGCTTCCCCCTTTTTCCTCCTCTCACATGCCAAGGCTATGGCGGACTACCAAGGGCTCTGCCCCCTTGTCCAAAGGACAACACAAAGCAGCTATGTCGCTGCTCATCAGGCCGCCATGCCTGACTCTGCCTCGAGATTCCTTGGTGCAGCACTACCCCAACTGGGGCCTTCCAGATGCAGCGCCTATCAAGGTGATGAAGATGGCGTCCACCATAGCCAGGTAGGTACCTCGCCACTCTCCTCCAACCCCCTTCTTCCTCCTCCTCAGGCTGGGCTGCTTGCCATAGCCAGGCTGAGCGCCCAGCTGCTCTCCTCCTCAAGGCAGCGCTCCAAGTCCAGCAGTAGGTCGCCAATCCTTGCACACTGCAAACGAGGAGGAGCTACTTTCTCCTCCCGAAGATATAGCGGTCTACTTGCGTCTCAGGCGGTGACTTCCTAGGCCGCGCGGCCTCCTAGCGACCTGTACCTCCTCCCTTTCGGAGGGAAACATCATTGCAGGCTCTGATATCGTCCGTACAGGCCCTAGACTCGGGCTACTTGGACTGGTACCGGCGTACCTCTAGCCTACCGCTACTGGGCCTCTAAAAATGCCAATTTTTTATCTTCTTCTCCTCGGTCTCGAGTACCCAATACTTCTACCACTACTTGAGTGGTACCGGCCTACCTGCTACTTGAGCATTTTTCCCACTGCTCTAAACGTCGCGGGCCTACCCCCGCAACCCTCAAAGTCACGGCCAGGGGTAAGTACTGGCCCTGCGGGGCCTCCCAACCAACAAGTACCCTTGCGGGTCACACACACACTCAGGCCGACAAGCACTCAGATAAGCACGCAGACCAGCAGGCACACACACACAGACTTAGAAATCACAGAAGAATGCGGGAATCTCGGCAAGGCATACATTCCAGCGGCAAATCCCAGAAATCAGCAGTGTTATAAGTCTGTGTTTTGGTGGGTCATCACACTAACCCCCCTCTCAAGAGCAAGGTCCCTTCGAGCGGGTAACTCATTCAGAGTTGGAACAAAATGCGTCATAGGCGTAGATCAGAAAGAGAGTTTCAGTATAACCGTGAGGAGTAAGTGTTGCAGAAAACTTAGCAGTCTGTCCATCGGCTATCTGCCTTTCATACGCTTTAATAACACGGGGAGATGGGGGGCGTTCGTTAGCAGCTCTTTTTGGTTGATCCAGTAGAACTCACTCAATGGGTTATAGAGGAAGTGAACTTTGTACTGTCTGTTCCTTCCCTTTCCTTCATGGGAAACAATTCTGTCTATTTCGTGACCACCGTTGATAGCATGAGGAATCATAGGATCTTAGAAGGGGAAAGTCTCATCATTAATGTGGGGAAACAGTTTGGATGCGTGAAAGATCGGATACGTACGCAGATGAGGTGGTACGCCACTCACATATGAAGGGCCAAATTTGTGACCTCCTACCACCTTCATAACCTTCCAAGTACCATAGTACAATGAACGAAGCTTTCGTGATACTCCCTCTTCTTCGGAAAATTCAGACATCTTGATCCATACATAACTTCCTACTTCGAAATTCTCTGTTTTGCGCGATTTGTTAGCATGTTTGATCATGGCATGCTGGCGCTTGTTTGTCGTTGCGATAGCAAGTTAGCAACTTTGAGGAAGCGTGCATACTTGGCATCGTAGTCAGGCATGCGGGGCATCAGACCAGGTGACCGATCGGGGAACAGATAGGAGAGAAGATTGTGCAGCTGCCAACCGTATTGCAGTTGATTCGGTGTCACGCCAGTTTTAGAGTGAATAGAGTTGTTATACAACCCCTTCACTTTGTGTGACTCCTTGTCCCACGTGTTCAGATTGGGAACAATTAACGCGCGAAGAAGTTGAATGGCGGTCTGGTTGATTTCCTCGGCCAACCCATTGGCTTCGGGGTGTCGACCATAAGTCATGTCGAGTTTGATGTCGTTGATTTGAGAGGTGAACTCCTTCCAATCGGTACTAATGAACCTGGTGTCTCGATCACTCACAAGAGTTTTCGTGGGGCCATACTGCAAAATGTACTGCTGGTGGAATTCTTCAATCACAAACTCAGTTGGTGCATGATGAGGTAAAGGAATCAAGTTCAAGAATTTAGAAAAACGATCCACGATTACCATAACTTGTGAATATCCTATATCCTCCCTCACTCACCTTTCCCATGTCCGTGGAATCGATAGAAAGCGACTTACCGGGTCCATCAGGAATGGGGAGGGGTTTCAGCAGGCCATAAGGCTTATGTCGATGGACCTTGGCTCTTTGGCAGACTTGACATTTGACAATACACTTTTGAGCGGATCCCTTTATTCCCGACCAATCAAACTGTTGCAAAAGACTTCTGTAAGTGTTCTCAAAGCCGAAGTGTCCACTCCGACCGTGCGCCAAATCCAAGAAATGAGGTCGGTGAGGCTTAACGTTGGGTACATACAAACCATCAAACTTCCCATAGCGTCGGAGTACAAGGCCCTCGCACTCGTGAAAATCAGGCTGGCTGCTGAGGTCAGCCTTGATCTACTCGAGGATGGGACTTAGGTCTGGATCCTTGGCAGTGTCGTCGACCAGATCCTCCTTCAGTTTCCTTCAGAGATCGTATGAACCCACGGGGCAAGTTAAAAACTCAGAATGTTGAGATAAAGCATCAACGACACGATTACAACCTTTCTTGTGTTTTAGTCCAAAAATGTAAATATCAATGTCATGCAACCAGCAGGTCAGCGTTGGAGAGAGATCAGTTTGCGTTTTGATCCACTGCAAGGTCTGATGATTTGAGTAAACCTTGAAGTGACGACCCAAGAGGTAATGCTCCCAATGCGTTAGCGCCTCTCGCAAGGCATAGAGCTCACACATATATGTGGAGGTAGCTACCTTGTGGCTGGGCATGCGTTTGTTGTAATACTCGAGCGGATGCAGACCATCGTCATCATCTTGTTGCAGCACTGCGCCAATCCCATACTAGCTTGCATCTGTAGTGACCACTAATGTGAGGTTGGGATCCGCAATGCGGCAATGCGGAGCACATGATAACTTACCAAAGCTTCTTTCAAGGCTTGAAACGCAATCTCACATTTCTCACACCACGCGTAAGTGTCATTTTTGCTTGTTAATCTCGAGAGTGGGTGAGCAATGACATAAATTTTGTACAAACTTTCGGAAATACGAAGTCAAACCAAGAAAGGAATGCATTTTGCGTACATTCGCCGGTTGAGGCCATTTTCGTATGACCTCGACCTTAATTGCCTCAGGCTCAAGGCCATTTGCAGACAAAACTCAAGCCCTTTGCAGACAACTGGTGCCCAAGATTGATGACGTTGTCCCTTCCAAACTCGGGTTTCTCTAAGTTGAGGTGCAACTTCACGTCCTCGAGAACCTGCAAGACTTCCTCAAGGTGCTTGACGTGCTCTTCCATGGACTTGCTGAAAACCAGGATATCATCGAGGTAAACGACAACAAACCTGTTGAGCTGATGACGGAGAACTTTATCCATGAGGTACTGAAATGTGGCTGGGGCATTCGTGAGACCGAAGGGCATAGCGATAAATTTATACAACTCATCGCCTGTCGTGAACACAGTTTTGTGTTGGTAGATCGGATCAACTTCAATCTGGTGGTAGCCAGACTTGAGGTCGATCTTGGAGAAGACCTTGCACCCACTTGCAACATCCAGCAAATCATCTATGTGTGGCAGCGGATAAGTGTTCATTCTAGTGATATGATTTAGGACACGATAGTCGATGCATATCCGGAGTTTGCCTCCTTTCTTCGGCACAACCAAGACAGGTGCACCGAACTTAGACTCGCTAGGCCTAATCCATCCACGATCAATCATGTCATCAATCTGATTTCTCAACTCCTCCAACTCGCCTTGCCCCATATGGTAGCTGCAACCCTTTGGAGAAGGCTCCCTTCTACTATCTCGATCTTGTGTTTGACCGAATGCTCGGGAACTCCACGAGGCTCAACCAGAACTTCCTTATCGATCTAGTAGACGACGAATGTTTGTTGGGACTTCCAGTGGAGGATCATCCTCCTCACGGGAGAGAAAATCAATTTGAGAAATTACAGCAATAACATACGAATTTGAAGTAGTTGGATTAGAAGAAGACTTATCTTTTAGAGTAGATGGAACAAAAGTAGATGTAGTAGAAGTAAAGTTACTTTCGGCGGTAGAAAATGCAACAAAAGTAGAAGGAACATGGATAGGCTTTGCAAGGGCTACATGCACATGCTAACCTTCTTTGCGCGTGCGCACTGATATGCAAAATTTGTTTGCACTCAAGATAGTCGTTGGGGACTCGCGCGTCTCACCGAACAAGACGGTACGCTCGTTCCCCATAGTGTCACGCACCACAAATTGAGTATTCGCTCTCGTGGACCTTAGGCAATGGGCTTTTAACCAGCCCAAACGAATGACCGCGTCGAAGGGACACTTGTCGAGGACATAGAAATTCAACTCATGTGTGATAGTGCGATCTTTGTCAAAGGTGACGCGCACACCTTTGACAGCATGTGTCGAGGTGACAACCTCTTGGCTGCCTACTTGGGTCTGACAGGGGTTCTGCAATCCCACTTTCTTCATTCCCAAGCCCGTTTTTCGAATCCCGTTAGGAGAAAAGAAGTAAGTTGTGGAGTCATTATCAATCAAAACACGGATGTATCGACGGTTGATGAACAACTTTAAAAAAATTAGTTTCACACCCCCTTGAAAACGGTGTTGCTGCTTGAGCTGCAGCCAATGTTCAAGGTGAGAATGAAAGTTGACTTCCTTAGTCTCCTCCCAAGGCTCGGTGTAAAGTAGTGGACTGCAGTAGCCTTGGATTCAGCATCAGTCCGAGCTTCAAGAGCAGGCTGTTAATCAGATTCAGGTTTCTTGGAGGGGCGTGCAACTGATTGTTCAACTTCCCTTGTTGTAGAGAGTGTTGATGACTCTTTTACGCCCTTTGCCTGTTTCCCTGCAGACTGTAACCCCAGGCTTTTCACAATGCAAGCACACCGCTGCACACGTGCAGTTTGAATCTTCTTTCCCATTCTTTTTTACTGATGAGAAGGGCTTCCCAAGGCCTCGTGGAAGCATCCTTCGGTTTCTCAGGAATCTTTGCATTCTTGGGGAGGTGTGTTATGGTTCCCTTACCCGAACTGCGGTTAGGCCTCTTGCTTGAAGCAGTTTTTCTAAAGGTGTTGTACTTCTCTTCGTCATTTATATCAGATATAGGAATCAGTTTTTCCAAGGGCGGATGTAGAACAACCCACTTTAGAGTCATGCTCGAGATCATCATCTAGAGACAGATCATCTGCATAGGACTGATCCTCAGCCTCCCGATGTTCATGCAGGTTAAGCTGGTTTTTGCTTCTGAACCGCTTGCGTCATAAAGTTTTACCTGCAGCTGGTGTCTTCGCACGCCTGGCGAGGCATTTGGCTTCGAGGGTGACTAGCGACACCAATCCATCCCAAAGTTGGTGGTGAAACTCTACCGCGGTGACAATAGTGTAGAGGAAGCTCTACTGGAAAATAACTCAATGCCAGGATCACTTCTTTCATCTTTATGATTAAAAAATATAGTCATTAGATTTTTTTGACTCCCGATGGATCGAAATGTCATGGGGCCTGTAGCTCAGTGGATTAGAGCACGTGGCTGCGAACATTTGGCTTCTAGGTTGACTAGATCCGGCAAAAGCTCACGCCAGGTTGAATGCTCCTCGAGTCCCAGCCGGGGGACATAATCTTCTGGGGTCACTCCCATAACTACATCCATGCAAGATACGCCAGTCCATCCCGGGTTTGGAGTAGTGAACATAGTAGTCAAATGTTGTTCCAAAGCCTACATGGAAGTCCTCCACTTTTGAGAGCCTCAAGTTTCAGCTTTGCCTTGAGTGCAACCGACTTATCTTGATATTGTGCGATGAGGAGGTCCTCAAGAGTACGTGTAGGAGTCACTTTCAGCCACTTAGTCAGGTCAATCCTTTTGTAACCTGCACTAACAGTTTGGAGTTCAATAAAACTCCGTACAGTGGGCTCAGTTTTTGTGCCCATGATCATACTTCGGTCTTCCTGCGGCGTACGTAGTACCTCGAAGTATGATCGTGGCTTTCCTCTTGTCCACCATGGGACCGCTGTATTGTACGCCAGTAGGAACTGCAGCGTTTTGGGATGATGATCCCGCATTTGGGACTGGAACCGGTGCAGAACTGTCGGCGCTGCCGCTTGAAGAGTTGGCACCGGTTCTTGCGCTAGTCACAGTTCCACTTGACCTTCGCGTGAGGACTGTGTTAGGGGGAAAGATTGGGATTGCAGTAGGACGAGGAGGACGAGGGATGGTCAGTTGGGCATGCTTGAGGTCTGCAATCTCAACCTGCAGCTCTTGATTTTGCGGTTCTAGAGTTGTCACTCGCGACTCAAAATTGTCTAGAGTTCGTAGTTGGACCAAGGCTGTTACAGCAACGGCTAACTTTTCTCTAAACCGCGTATCTTCGGTTTCCGGAATAGTCAAAAGAGCTACTTGATCAGCAATGTTTGTCGATCGAGTCGCTGCATCTGCCTCCCTTTCTCTACGCAGCGCATCCTCATAAAGTTTTTGAAAGAACGGTTTCTCGCTCTCATCTGTTGCGTCCAGCAGGCCTGCCATTGGGCAGATGAGACATCTGCCATGATGGAGGATGGGGTGTCTCACGACGGGTCTGCTCTTTGCTCTCGTTTGAACGAACGCTCCTCTTACCCCTCCTTACACGCTAAAAAAGAATACCTTCTCTCTCCCTTCTCTCGACATGGAACATGTTCCACAAATAAGTCATACAAAGAAAACTAACTGAAGCAATGGAGATTTCGAGAGGCGCCGACGGTCGCCGAGCCAGACGTGGGGTAGTGTGTGAGAACCTGCAGTAAGACAAGTCAAGATCCCCTTGAAAGGAATGTCCCTAATGGTCGTGTGTCCCCCAGTTTCAGCACAAGAAGGAAATGCAACTGACGACAACAGATTTGGGGTCCTGTCCCATTGGGCCTGGTCCCACTGAGTCCCAAAGGGTTCCAAGTAGGTCATGGACCCGGAGCAACCGGAACGGTGTCCCAAGACAGTCCCAAACTGCCTCTACAGTACGGAAAAGGAAAAGACAACTTTCAGCAAGAACCTACTCCTACAACCATTCAGAAATGAAAAGACAATGCAGTGTAGAAAGATGTATCCTTGACGACAAGATACATCATCCATCATCCATCAGGTGAGAAAGCAACCCTCCGTCGAGAATTGAAAAGAGCCAGCACACCCCAACAGGCCATGAAGCCCCAAGCAACCACCCATGGGCATACCCAAGCCACACGACACTTACCTGTGAGGCCCGGCCTCCGAAGATGAATAATTACTCACCCCTCTCTCTCATAGGTCCTCCTGACCCCTAGCTACCACTACACGAAGTGTCCTAGCATGACTACGAGGGCCTTCCTACACCCATGTTACAACACCGGATCCTCCGTCGATGTTGAAGACCAAAGTAGCAACTTGCAGCTCTTTGATGCAGATATGGCAGCCTCCGGTCAAGTCTCCCTCTTGAGGGCAAGCCCAAAAGTCATGTCTCCTTGAAGTCCAGATTCTAGGTGTGAGTACCTCTCTTTCTCTACTCTCTCACACTCACTTCACCAGGCTCCCTTGTGTCTCGCCACCCCATACAATCACTCAAGCAACCTGGTTAGGTGTAATGTTGACCCTACATGACCTAACCAGGTGGGGGCAGCATCCACATACCTTGCTGCCCCTCTTAACCCTAACTTCCAACCCTAATCGGAGATTAGGTTAGCCTAACCTAATTCAGAATTAGGGTTAGGGTGACGGACACCTCTCGCCAGCAAGTAAGTCCGCTCTGATACCAATTGTTTCGATCCTGGTCATTTCCAAAGTGCAAATTCACAAGGAGAGACAATGCCACCTAAATGCGAAAGAAATGAGTGCACTTGCGAAGAGATAGAGACCAAAGAAGAGAGAAAGAAGAAGAAGAAGAAGAAGAAGTACACCAGCAAGACCAGTGACAAATCCCCCTTCTCTCTCCACCTTCCTCCTCCTCGACTTCGCCAATCTTATTCTTCTTCCAAATAATAATAATAACAATGAATGGATGAACCAGAATCAGTATCCGAAGTTCCCTCTTTACTGCCAGCACAACAACAAGTCTACCATAGCCATGGCTTCCCCCTTCTTCCTCCTCTCACATGCCAAGGCTATGGCGGGGACTACTAAGGGCTCTGCGCTCTTGTCCAAAGGACAACACAAAGCAGCTATGTCGCTGCTCATCAGGCCGCCGTGCCTGACTCTGCATCGAGCTTCCTTGGTGTGTCACTACCCCAACTGAGGCCTTCCAGATGCAGGACCTATCAAGGTGATGAAGATGGTGTCCACCATAGCCATGTAGGTACTGCGCTGCTCGCCATAGCCAGGCTGAGCGCCCAGCTTCTCTCCTCCTCCAGGCAGCGCTCCAAGTCCAATGCTTGGCTCCAACAGTATGTCGCCAATCCTTCCACATCGCAAATGAAGAGGAGCTACTTGCTTCTCCCGAAGATATAGTGGCCTACTTGCCTCTTAGGCAGTGACTTCCTAGACTGCGCGGCCTGCCAACGATCGGTACCTCCTCCCTTTCGGAGGGAAACATCATTGCAGGCTCTGATATCGTCTGTACAGGCCCTAGACTCAGGCTACTTGCTGGTACCTTTCTACCTCGAGCCTACCTGTACGGGTTGGCTCCGTACTTTGGATAGGACAGGATGAGCTTTGTTGGGACCAGGGAACACCCTTTGTAGCACGAGGGATTAGAGGACTAACCATAGGTAGCCGGTTTGTAGTTTTATTTACTGGTTGACTGTTTTGTATGATATTTGGTTTGCTGGTCGAGGTTCGAACCTATCTCCTGAGTGAATTCGAAGGGTTCGTAGGATAGAGTGTGATTGGGCCTATGTCGGGTTGTGAGCCAGTTATGTGTTCTTTTAGCGACTTTGTTTTGTTTCTTGTTGTAAGGTCAGAGTTGGGATTTGAACCAACTACCGGACCAAGAGCCTTTTTGTAGGCCTATGAAGTGGTGCCGATACTTGTGGTTGACGTTTCTCTATTTGACTAGCAAAGGACTGGATGGTCGGACCGGATAGTTTGGTGAAGAAAGGTGTTAGATGGATAGTAGGAACGGACTAACTCCTTTTCGTTCGCGAAGGACAGTGACGTAACGGGTTGGGTTGGAGGGCATCGCGGTACTACATTGTCGTAGTTTTCTACGATTATCGTAGTTTTCGGGACTAGGGTCTGGGTTGCATGGCGAAGCCATGAGTGTGTGGGTTACATCTTCGTATCTTCATCGAGTGCGTAAACTGTTACATTGTTAACAACCACCTGTTAGCATGTTCGTACTTCAAATAATGATTGAAGGTTTACAACAATGACTCGACTTGTACGCTTGTGTGTGAGTTTAGAGTGTGGCTGGTGACTGCTATTTGAGGTACATATGTTTGCTTCCTGCACTAAGGATCGTAACGCACTAGGCAGTTAAACCTAGGAGAGGTGGCGATTTGAGAACGAAGGTGGAAGGAATTGAAGTAGGGTGAGAGTTGACGAAGGACGGAGACAGGGAAGCAGGCTGGTTAATCGGAAGTCGGAAGTACGACTACGAGTATTCAAGGCGGAAGAAAAGGAATTTAGTTTGAAGAAACAACAAAGATGAGTGAAGTGAGCAACAATCATCAAGGGACATCAAAGGGATCAGATGGAACGAAGTGCTACACTTGCAGTGAGGGTGGGCACTTCATACGCGAGTGCGCCGAGTACTGGCAAGCAAAGGCAAGGGGAATACCATTTGTTTCTTCCCAGTATGTACCACCAGCTGGCCAGATCGGGAGATCAACGGTGACGACTGACGAAAACACGAGAAGGAGCAGGTCAGTCGAAGGTGGTGTTACGAGGAATGAGACCAAAGATACAACTAAGTTGATGAGGGAATACTTAATTCAAATGGCGCTGGAACGGAGAGAGAGAAGGGCGACGGAGGAAGAAGAGGAAAGGCGGCGGAGGGAAGAGAACGAGCGACTCGAGAAAGAGCGGAAGAAGCTTGAGAAGCAAGAAGAACGAAGGCGGGCGATGGAGGAACATGATGCAAGACCGCTACGTATTATAAGAGGAGAGATGATGAAGGAAAACCAGGACTACGTTAGAAAAAGAAAAGCGAAAGCTAAATCAGCGAAGTTGATCAAACACGGTGAAACGGCGGAAGAGGAAAAAGAGCGTTGAAGGAAAATGTTGGCCGCAGCTGCCTCGAATGATGATGATACCAACGACGAAGAGTTGAAGCTACTTCGACGTAAGGCATCGAAGTTGGTAATCAATGAGAAACGCAAAAGAGGACCTGAGGTAGCAGTGGGCAATAGTCCACCGATGGTGACACTGAAAAAAAGACGGCAATCAGGACTGACTGAAGAATCGAAGAGGAGGATTGAAGAAATTAGGAGCGCGTCGAAAACAAAGGTCGGGGCGTCGGAGTTGCCACGAAAAATAGACCTTTCTTTAAAGCATATAATGGCACCGTGCGGCCCAAGAGGGAGAGAGAAGTACAAACAAGAATGTTGGGATTTCTTTGACGCACTTACGATATATGAATTGAAGGAAGTGTGTCGGAGAGAGAAAGTAGCATACGGGAAGCGTGAGCTCGCCATACAACGCTTGGTCATTCAGAGATCAGCCGTAGCGTACAATCCGTCACACTTACCTCTACCGATGTCGCCGAGAATGAACACAAGGAGTGGAAAAGGTAACCTGGTAATCAAGGAGGAAGCGAAGGAGGCGAGGCTCCACCGGAAGATTCGTACTCAGAAAACTCAGAGTCTGAATGAAGTAGGTATAAGTATTGGAAGGTAGTTTAGGAGGCGTGTGATAATCGTTTGGTCTATGGGGGTAAGAAGAAGAAGGACGAGCGTGTGTTGAGCGCTGCAATGATTGGCCTAGTATTAGAAGGCGAAGTGAAGTGGGGTGGTAAGTTCGTTAGTTACTGGTTGGAAGAAGTCAGGAAGGGAACCTTCGAATTAGACGAACCAAGGAGTTGTGTTTACGTGTTAATATTGCCATGGCATAAGCAGGTATATATCGGTATGACCGAGAGGAACTTGTGGGCGAGCTGGAGGGAGCACTATGGCCAGGGAAAGCGCGGGGGTTGTAAGCGGAAGCGAGCGCTATATAATTGGATGGGAAAAGTTGGGGTGCACAAGTATGTTGCTATACCGTTGTACACTAGCGAATGCCAGAAGGAACTGCAGGTGGTCAAGGACGCGTTGATAAAACGGTGGTCACCTACGCTGAATTCGAGACCAGGGAGAAACAACAAAGGTGCGAAGAAGGCGAGGAGGAGAAAGGGAAAGAAGGAGAAGAGGAAGGAGAATAGCAAGAGAACGACGAACGGAACTACAAGTAAATCTGTGGGGAAGGTCATAGAGATCCAAGAGGTTCGAGGAGCAACCGTGACTGTGCAGATCGTTGAGTTTTTAAAGAAGTTAGTGAAGCTGGGAAGGAAGGGTGAGATCACCATCAAAAGTCGTGGTGGAGACATTTGGGCCTGCGAATGGTGTGTGGTAAGACATTTATTTGGAGAAACGAGAGTTGTAGTGGGGAGAAACACCAGACCTCTTAGAGGTTGCAAGAATCTCTTCCAACAGGAGGGGGTCATCACTCTACGACGTGTCACAAAAGCTTTACCAGCGACCTTGAAGCTACGGGATGATATGATCCAAATGTTTAAAAGCAAAAGGAAACAAGCGGATCTGAAGAAACAAAACCTGGTGGATCTGATTAAGTACTATGGGGCGATTAAAACCTTTACAACTAAGAGAAGTAGATCGAGGGCGAGGATGATGATAGCGAGGGCAATCAAGGAAGCATTTGGATTGAGCGTCAGGAAGAGAATCATAGCTAAGGTAAAATATGATAAGAGGATTAGGAAGAGTGACGTAATGAGGTAAATCAGAAAGAAGACAGGGGGTCTGCAGTTGATGAAACCGTTGAAGGGGGTGATAAAACGACGTGCACGGGTTGTTTGGACTAAATGCTCTAATGTGGGTGATTTACTCCACAATCATCGGTGGTATGCGTCGACACGTGCATCCAGCTGCACTTGTGCTGGAATGCCCTACCCCAGAAGGGATGGGCACATACATTTCCTCATCGGGGATGTGGACTGGATTCCGAAGACAGTGAAGAATGCGAAGAATGTGCCACGACATGAAGATGAATAGAGAGCAGAGAAGTTGGTGAAAGAAATGGAGGAAGCTTTCAAATCCTGGGAGAGTGAGCTAGGAAAACGATTGGACAAGTGGAGTTCAAAGAGGAGGAAATTGAAGGATGCTTTGTGAAAGGTGAGAGTGTCGCGGCTGCAGGAAGTATGGGAGACGTACAGTTGGTAAAGGAACGTTGTTGTGAACATCAATCAAAGTGAGCAAACAAGTGTATAACACATGTTCCATTCACAAGAGTAGCATACATAAAGCACACCACACGAGTAGACAGAGAGTAGAATTGAGCGCAGGTACCACGTCAAAGAGGAGGAAATTGAAGGATGCTTTGTGAAAGGTGAGAGTGTCGGGGCTGGGGGAAGTATGGGAGATGTACAGTTGGTAAAGGAACGGCTGCAGGGCTTGGTGCTGGCTCCCCTAGATAGGAATCCAGGTGATACGTTGGTACTATGTCTGAGCTTATATGAGAAAGGTAAGGAAGCGACCTTCTTTGTGAATGATGGCTACAGACTTTGCGAGCATGATGAAGAAACCGAGTTGTTGAGAGTTGAGACCGAGTACGATATATTGGGTTTGGGTAGGTATGGTAAGTGGAATGGAAAGGGGAAAGTTGGTCGTGCGTATGCCTTGCCAAATCACAAGGATACGACTAAGTTTCAGCAAATATGCCCGACGTTTGAACAACCTTCGGTTAGAACCTGCAAAAAGATAGCGCAGGTCGTCAATTGCATGCTGTTTTCACTGCCAGAATCGAGTCATTTTAATATGAAATCAGTGTCACAGATGAAGCCAAGACTGATGAGGATTAATCAGAAGTTAGCAAGGGTTAGCAAGGAAGTGGGTGTGCTGGGAGCCTCATTCGATGTTAAGGATATGTTTAGTAAGTTACCTCGTAGCAAGGAAGCCGGAGTGCTGGGAGCCTCATTCGATGTTAAGGATATGTTTAGTAAGTTACCTCATGCTACGATTCGTCGAGCGATAGGTTGGGTGATTTGGTGGTTTTCGGAAAAAGGATATCGGGGAGTTTATGTGAAGAAGAGGGGAAAGGGCGCAAAACTGAGTAAGAGTCTGGGGATGGAAGGATAAGTACATCCGTGATTTTGTCGATTTCGAGTTGGAGGAATGCTTCATGATGGTAAGTGGTATCCTAATGAGACAAGTGATTGGGATTCCAATGGGGAAGAGCTTGAGCCCCCCATTGGCATGCCTCGTGTGTGCAAAAAGCGAATACGATTTCCTCCTCACCTTGGGAAATCAGAGGAGACTCGTGGGAGGGTTGAGGTTTGTCGATGACTCCTCAATTTTTGTGGCATACAACAGAAAGAGGGAAGGATCGGAGAGGAATGCAACGAGAATCATCAGGAAATTTGAATCATGCTACGATAAGGCACTCGCCTTGAAAAGAACGGATGAAGGTGAGGATGAGTGGATGTTTCTGGGCTGCAGATTGCGTATTCGAAGTGAGTTTCCCTTTCTAGGGTCGGTACAGGCCATGAAGAACGATGACGAACTTCACCAGGGATTGAACTTCTGTTCAGAAATTTTCAAGACTACGGATCTTGGACGCGCGCCACAATCTCCATGCTCGCACTCGAGTTCTGGTAGATTTGGTGCATGTTGCACCAAATCTACCAGAACTCGAGTGTGAGCATGGAGATTGTGGAGACCTTAGGAGGGGGAGTTACCCTGAAGATTGGTTCGAGTGAGCTTTGAGAAGTTTTTGCAGGGATAAATGGAATATTTGGAAACTGTTTGCAGTACTAATGACTGACAGTCGCCTGATTGGTTGAAAAATGACTGATCGGGTTGGCTCCCTGCTTTGGATAGGACAGGATGAGCTCTGTTGGGACCAGGGAACACCCTTTGTATCATGAGAGATTAGAGGACTAACCATAGGTAGCCGGGTCATTGTTTTATTTACTGGTTGACTATTTTGTATGATATTTGGTGTGATAGTCGAGTTTCAAACCTGTCTCCTGAGTGAATTCGAAGGGTCCGTAGGATAGAGTGGGATTGGGCCTATGTTGGGTTGTGAACCAGTTATGTGTTTTTTTAGTGACTTTGAAGTGGTCAGAGTTGGGATTTGAACCAACTACCGGACCGAGAGCCTTTTTGTAGGCCTATGAAGTGGTGCTGATACTTGTATTTGATTTTTCTCTATTTGACTGGGAAAGAACTCGATGGTCGGACCGGATAGTTTGACGAAGAAAGGTGTTATAAGACGGATAGTAGGGACAGGCTAACTCCTTTTCGTCCGCTAAGGACGGTGACGCAACGGGTTGGGCTGGAGGGCGTCGAGGTACTACGTTGTCGTAGTTTTCGGGACTAGGGTCTGGGTTGCATGGCGAAGCCATGAATGCGTGGGTTACGTCTTCGTATCTTCATCGAGTGCGTACACAGTTATATTGTTAACAACCACCTGTTAGCATGTTCATACTTTCGAATAACGATTGAAGATTTACAGCAACGACTCAACTTGTACGCTTGTGTGCGAGTTTCGAGTGTGGCTGGTGTCTGCTGTTTGCTTCCTTCTAGCCTACCGCTATCGGGCCTCAAAAAATGCCAACTTTTTGTGTTCTTCTGCTCGGTCTCGAGTACCCGACACTTCTACTACTACTTGAGTTGTACCGGCCTACCTGCTACGTGAGTGTTTTTCCTGCTGCTCTAAGTGTCGTGGGCCTACCCACGCTACTTGAGTGTTTTTCCCCGCTGCAACTCTCAAAGTCACGGTCATGGGTACTGGCCCTGCGCGGCTTCCCAACCAACAAGTACCCTTGCGGGTCACACACACACTCAGGCCGACAAGCACTCAGACAGGCACGCAGACCAGCAGGCACACACACACACATACTTAGAAATCACAGCAGAATGCAGGAATCGCAGCAAGGCATACATTCCAGTGGCAAATCCAAGAAATCGGCAGTGTAATAAGTCTGTGTTTTGGCGGGTCATTACATGCTTCGATTACGTTGTGTCGTATGGCAGCAGAGCATATGGTGGGCCGTGGCTAGAGTATTGTTCCGTTTCTTCTGCCACTTGCCACTGTCAACCATAGCTAGGGCTGGGGACGTGAGTTCTGTTTGAGGCCGTTTTCACGGTAGACATATCTTGACTGGATATGGCTGTAATTGCCATCAGATACATCCTGGTAATCCCACCTAGTGCAAGTGTGCCCTTAAACCACCAGTGCTTTCCACAAGTGCGACCATAAATGCTCTGGGATGTACACGCATAATCCGCGGAGGACAGATTCCTTCATGACCAACCGTTGTGGCAGCATAGCGATAGCTGGGAGAAGTACTGGTGGCTGAACTGTCTCACACAGTGACTGTCCTCTGGTGTAGAAACAGAGGCTGATGTAGCTTCCATCAAGCCATCAGGCAGGCACGCATGGTTTTCTGTCTTGTGTTGCTTGATAGGATGCACTTGTGATACAATGTCTGAAGGATGTTGCACTGCGATATATCCTGGTAAGGCCTAGTGCAAGGCGTGCCCTTGAGCGTTTCGCACTGGGTACTGCCTTCTGCGAGAGAAAGGAAACCTACTTTAACTGCCATCCAACCATCAGGCAGGCACACATGGACTTCTCGTCTTTTGTTGTCCGACAGGATGCAATTCTGGTACAGTACATGAATGATGGTCAGTCTTGCGTGGCCGGCTAAAATGCAATTCTGATCCGAGGTGCGAAGGGTGGTCAGTAAGTACTGATGTTGTGTAATCGTTCATCATGCCTGTGTATGTTCATTGGTGTCTTCATTTCCGTGCAGCAAATGGTTTCAGCGGCAGCTTCTGGGGAGCTGAAGTTCTTTGATATCCGCACTGGCGTGAGCCCCGAGATGAAGAAACCATCACCAATGGTGGTCAGGACGATTGAGGCGCATGGCGGTGGCAACTTATCGGCACTAGCTGTCCACCGGCATGCACCTGTGATCGCGACTGGAAGCAGTGATCGGTCCATAAAAGTGTTTGGTCTGGATGGGAGAACCATTGCCAAACCAAGGTACCATTTGTCAGTCGTGGGACAGAAAATTGGTCCTGTCACTTGTCTTGGTTTTCACCCGTACAAATTAAAGCTTGCCATGGGCGCAAAGGACCAATACATTTCCATTTTTGGAGATCCAAAAAATCTGGGCTGTTAACCATTGGATCACTATTCACGGTTGATGCATATGCTAACAATCATGCAAATGCATGCATGAGCTCCCCTTTGTATATACGATCTGGCATTATGAAGAAGCAAACATCTTAGGCTTACCATGCACTAGTGGTTAGCAGGGACCCCCACTTTTCAGCCCGTAGGTACCCCTCAAGCCTTTTTTTTTTTTTTTTTTTTTTTTTTTTTTTTTTTTTTTTTTTTTTTAACAGAACAAAGCTGCTTCTATTCTGGGGAGTGGTAGTCCGGCTCCTATTCCACCCTCAAGTCATGTAACATGTATACAACTCTTGCACATGTTCCCCATGCTACGGCCCAGGGAACCCTGACAGCATTGATTTCTTCCATTGGGAAGGATCGACTGTCAGTTCAGCCCTCCGTTGGAACAAGTTTTCTCCTCTTTTATTGTGGGTCCAGGTTTGTCTGGGCCAAGTTTGGTGTTTCTTGGAGTCTCGGAGATTACGGTTTTCGTAAGCGGCTTGCATGAAAAGTTGAAAAACATTTCTGCCCTGGTTCTTACTATTTTTTTTTGCTGATGGTTATTTCAACTTATTTGTTGTTCCCTCTATGAACTGTTTACAAGGTTTCTGTCTAAAAGGCCTGAGAGTTTTGGAAAAATCCTGAAATTTTAGGGCTCTGTTAACTGCGTCTCATGCTATGACCTTGTTGCACAATAGACATGAAAACCAAAGTATGTCCCGTGTAAGAGTATATGATGTACCTCTCCTTCTAGTTCAGAAGGTAATCTGTGTGTTGATTTGAATCACCACCAGCATACAAGTTCTTGAGTCCAGCTCCTCTTCCACTGGTAAGTCATAACGAACACCCCTCTCTTGAACGCTTTCCCATTTTGCAGCTTGGGGAACCCTGACAGCATGGATTGCTTCCTTTTGGAAGAAGCGACTGCCAGTGCGCCCACTCTTTCTCCAGCCTAGTGCCCCACCCCGGGCCGCGCCACCCCTCCTAAAGATGCCATAAGATCAGACCAAGTTTATTCGCTCGTAGACTGGCTATGCCAGACTGGCTGATACTCTGTGATTAGGAACTGATGTTATGTATCGAGGAGATTGCGTTGCACGGCTAGATGTGGCACTGCTTGATGCGTCTGGAGATGCTGGTTATTATGCCAGAGGGTGGTGTATAGCTGCCCTTGCGAAGGGGGTGTAATTCGTTTGCATTTTAAGCGTGTTGCATTCATTGAATACAATTGGGCAATGCAGAATGTTTTCTTCGGTGAAAGGTGTCTGATGATGCTGGCCCTTCTGCCGTTTAACTATATCACCGGTTTCTTGTGTACATTCCATTTTCTGCGTCTGTCGATTTATGATCAGCACAGAATCTCTGTTCGTCCTGGCATGTGGCTTTGGCTCCACTTCTGTTCTCAAGAGTGGTGAAAGTAGACTGAGGTTCACATTGTTCAACCAAACTGTAAACGGTTGTCTGGGAATGTTGACCTTTCGAGTGGACCTGACACAGCTCAGCAGCAGCAATGAGAGGAAACAAAGGGGGAAGAGGAAGAGAAGGGGGCAGGAGAGTGAATGGGGAGAGCAATTTGCATAACGTAAATACTGAAGAACATTAAAAAAAACACAAGTTTTTATTTCAAAGACAGTGTGGCCCGGAGCAACGAACAAAACAGGACTTTAGGAACTGGTCACACCCATGTATCATGGCACTCCATTTGTCGATTTGTCGCCTGCTGAGCTGGAGTAGAATACGGAATCTAAAGCATCTTCTCTATCTTGTTGATGGGAGCAATGCCACCTGGGGTAATCAAACATGTTTGTTTGTTTGTTTTCACTAAGCCCACACACACATGTGGGTCAATGATGCAGCTGCCATACCAGAAGCACACGTGGGTCAATGATGCAGCTCCCATACCAGAAGCAACCCTGCGGACACGCACCTCAGGTAGCAATTGGCAAAGAAAAAGGAAAGGG
>BFEA01000006.1:3939069-3951988 GCA_003427395.1 Chara braunii | reverse complement strand
AGAGAGAGAGAGAGAGAGAGAGAGAGAGAGAGAGACTATAAGTCTCCAACCTCGGCCAACAGCTAGGTCTCGAGCCCCACGGCTCGCCACACTCTACTTGGATCGATAGAAGCGCAAAGCAAAATATGGCATTGTATATTTCCCTGTTTCAGTAGAAGATTCATTACGATTTGGTCATCCTATCGATGCAATGTGTGTGTGTGAGACGTTCATGATTCGACCAAGGGAAAAACGACCACCGAACATGCATGACACACACACAGAGAGAGAGAGAGAGAGAGAGAGAGAGAGAGAGAGAGAGAGAGAGAGAGAGAGAGAGGGCATATGCGACTGACCAGGTACAGAGAGAGAGAGAAAGAGACAGAGAGAGAGAAACAGACGGAGAAGACGACAAACACCGACACCCGCCAAGCACAACGCGGGAAGAAACACACACGCACACAGAAAGAGAGAGAGAGAGAGACATGAAACAGAAATAAAACGCCATCAGTGAGTGTTGCTGTGGGCCATCGCGTAGCCGTGGCGGGTTCCACTTGTTCCAATAATGACAGTAATTGGCTTCGTCCAGGAAGCGAGCATGATCTAATGCGATCTTGCTGAACTCCTCATAAGTCATCCCCTCGTCTTTGGTGCGGGGATATAGCTGTGTACGGAGTGCATCGGGTAGTGCTTTTGCAAAGTTATTAAGAATCTGCGTCGGGGTAAGTCGATGTTCAGCGCATTGCAGAAGCTCATGCATGGTAAATTTAAGTGCGGATACACTTTTTCATTTTTTATCAGCGATATTCAGGATTAACATTTCAGTTCTTCCGACCAAATTTTTATCTTCAAATCGTTTCCGAACTGCTTTAAAGAAATGTTCCATACGGGTCTGTTGGGAATACTCTACCATAGACTGACAATTAGTTTTCTTTTGCAGAGAAATTGCAAAGCTCATTGCATCTCCAGCCATACACGAAATGGCCATGAGAACCCTGTCCCGATATGGTATACGTTGTCCGTACACTTAGGACTCAACTGCCGCAGTCTAGTGCAAAACACTTTCTTCCTTTTTGTCGGTGTATGTCCACGGTACCTTTACCTTCATCTTTATGACCTCCCCTACATCTTCTTGTAGCACGCCTTTCTTCTTCCTGTCTCTGTCTCCATCACCTTTTTCATCTCCTCCATCTCCTCCGCTACTACTTACCGATTTCTCAATCACGGCGGGTGTTAAAGTCTTGTTGATTTGCTTGTCTAATTTTACAATGTATGCTTGTACATGTTGATTGACTTCTGCAACAGAGCAGGAAGGTATTCCAGACTTCATCAAACTCATACTGGTGAGCTTCAACTTTCCGCAAGGTCTTATTCATTGCCGCCAACTCTTGTTTCGTATGGGGAACAGTTGCTGTTAAGAGGGCAAGTTGTTCTTCGGTTGTTGTTTGTTTTACTTTCTGCGCCTGTAATTCTCTTTGCAACCTTTATCCCTCTGCATGAAGTTTTTTCCTCTCTCCGAGCTCTTGTCGTTTTGCTGCTAACATTTTCGTGTGCAGTTCTGCTCGTTTCTTCTAGCAAAAGTTCCTTTTCCCTTTTATCTTTAATGGATGCCAATTTTGCGACAAATGTGTCCCTTTCTTCCTCTGTCTCTTCAATCCTGTCACTGGAATAACTATACTGGTCATACCAGTTTAAGGGACTGACCGGTATATTCAACCCACCAGATTGACTGTTTTCGCCTTTTCCAGTTCGACGTCTGATGAGTCTGTCATCAGCGGACTCATCTTCTTCTTCTATACTCCTTAATTCCTCATGCAATTCCTTTTTCATTCTCTCTTTCAATTCCTTTTTTATCTTTTATTCTTCCATTTGTACTTTCTTTTTCATCTCTTCCTCTTTCTGTCTCTTTCTATCTTCTGTCTCTTTCTTTTTCTCGATCTGCCGACATTCTACTTCAGCCTGTTCAGCAGCCGAGGGCCCTAGCTTCACATTGCCTGATCTGATCATCATACGGGAGGTGCATATCTTCCCAAAGCCCAAGGGAAAAAAAAAAAAAAAAGGGGCCCCAGCAACATTGATAGGGCCAGCAATCCTTGCATGGGGTGATCGTCCGTGGTGGGTGTCAACACAAGAAGGACCTTTGCTGGCCCACCAAGTAGATACCCCCGATCCTAATCAGCCTTCTTTGTGGATGAGATCTGTAACCTTTGGATTTCGCAACTTCATAATAACGAAATGTAATAATGCAAAAGATATATATTATTTTCCTACTCAATATGTAAAGTAGGAACTCGTTTTTTTCCCCCCTTCTTCCTTTGTTTGCTGTTTGTTTAATTAATTAGTTGGTCTATGCCTTCAGTGGTCTTGTCTGGTCACTTGCGTTAAAGAAGGTAGCCAGGTGATACTCAAACTTACTTCAAAGACAAATTCAGTTTACCATGTTTATCTCAGCTCTCAGCTTCTTATACTCTGACGTGGCAGTACACAATTCCCTGACTCATCCTTCCTTCCCTACCTATCGACAGACCAGATGGACAACAAGAAGACCAGATGTTGACTCTCTAATCCTATCTGTCAGTTCAGACCAGGCCACGCCATTCGTCCAGACAACAACAACAACCACCAGAATGGAAGGGGAAGAGATACACGACATACATATTAGCAATCAATCGAGGTAAGTGGGGTAGGAGGTTCTTCTCTGCTTTGTAGCCGTTGATGAAGACTCCACGTTCGCTCCAATCGCTCCAATCGCAGGTAAGTCTTCTCCTCCTTAGCCCCTTCTCTTCGGCCCACTTCCCCCTCGCTGGCCTTGATCATGCCAGCGCATCCAGTGAGAGTAACGAGTTTTAAAACTCAATTATTAAACCCAGATTTAGAGAGAGAACACCGTGAGCTCAAAAATGTACAACACTGAACAAAGTTACAAGTCTTCTTCATTCAACGTGAGTTCCAAGCCTGACGCTCATCAGCGTCAGCTGCTAGATGTCAACAACGCTCAACAGGTAAGTATCACCATAGCTCCCGCTTCCCCCTATCTCGTCTGCCTTCTTCTCTCTCTCCCTCTATGTCTATAGTCCTGGTCTACCCTCACTCGTCATGCATGCACACTCCCTATCACACGAAGATGTACTCTAAATACTACTCACTGGTATCTCCTACTGACTATCCCTACGAACATACTAACTAGTGCTGGTGCAGCTATGGATGCCTTCCCTCTAGTCAGCACGCTCTTCCTCCTTCCCACGTAGCGCTGCTCTTCAGCCTAGCGCAACTCACACACATCTAGCACACAAGTGTCACGACACTTTCACACTTTCATGCGAAGTGAGCATTTGTCCAAATCGGAGGCTGGCCAGTCGTTTATAGTGTTGGACTGGTCTGGCGTTGTCGAGCGCATCGGTCCGGCACCACGCAAGGCAGCGCGGGACCCTCCCGGCCGCGTCACGCAGAAGTTGATTTTGATCCTCGTCGCAAATGCATATGGAGCTTCCGCAAGCCGCTCTGGCCGAGTGCGCCAGCCATACCTCTCGCGAGCCCCTACGACAGGATAGAGCCTACGTGAGGCACGACTTACCTCCACCTTACGGGAGTTGTCACCTGCCTTCGGTGGGCGTATCCCCGCCGAGCTACCAATCCACAGTACGAAAGCTAATCAGCTGCAATCGCAGAGGTGGACCAGCCGAGGGCGTTTCTCGTTCGTTGTAGCATAAGGGGTACACGTGGTAATACGCCTCTATCGAACCTGTACGCGAACCGACATCTAAAGGGGGCTAAGGTCCCAAGCGCGACTCGTCGCTGGTCGACTAGGACGCATCTCACACACCACGCATACACCACTTTAAAAACATAAAAATAAAAACACGCACACATACATGTATATATACAGAACGACACTAAACAAACAACGCGACAACACTCCTAGTCCCTCACTGGACATCCCATAACTTTCCGATGCGGAAATCAGATAGACGTCACGCTCGAGACTTGGTATAAAATCGGGCGGACGTAGGATTAACTCATATCGACTGGTAATGCATGAATTCGCAAGCAGTCGCAATGATTGTGTACTATGTAGTGCCCATAATCAGGCGGTCCCTCGTAGATCCGAATACCGCTTATGACACTCAAGTGTCAAACTCGAAGTATCGTGAAGGCCCACTCCTTTACGATATTGCACGGGTGAAGGAATAGCTGTGCGGCCTCCGCGACACTTTCGGCCTTTGGGCTGAGTGTCCCGGTAGGCAGGGCAAATAGGCTCTGCGAGGGGGGAGATCCCTTTCATGCAGAGTCTTGGACCTGGGATGTCCTGGACAAGGACCTCGAATCTAGGCCCAGGACCAACGTTCGACTAAGAAATCTTTAAGAAACATTCAGTAATAAAGCAGGGTTTTCTTTCTTTTCTCAATCTCAACTCCTATTTAACCCTTAAGCGTGGGTCCTCCCAGGCCACGTGAACACCCAACATAGGTACAAACGCATATATATGTAAGGGGGGGATAAGTATGTGACGACCACTTCTCACAATCACAACGGGACTTCTCACAGCCATATATATGTATGTGATCGCAAACAGTCAAATCCAAAATCCTAACCACAGAACATACCTGCAATCACATCAAAAAGTCAACCAAAAGTTCACGTACTACACGAAGTCAACTTCAGCCAACCTCTACAGTCATACCCCTCGCTTTAGCCATGTAAGCCCAACCCTTGTCCAACCAACCATAATTAAATATTCAGTACCTTTGTTAAATGACCATTCAATAAAAATCCGGGTGAAAACCTTAATAAAACAATAAAAATCACTAGGGTTAAAACCTTTTAGGTTGAGTATTGAGGATGAATTGGAGTTGAGTCGTAGACCGACGAATCAATAACCGACTTGTTATCAGTGATAACAGAAGATGATCTTTGTAGGATCAAGCTGAGTCTAGTCCTGACCTTAAATCAAACGATCAAGAGGACCTGTAACACAAGGCAGGCGAATCCCTTAGGCTAACTCTACAAGTCTATGGAGAACAATCTCCAGATCGCGCTCGTACTCAAAATCGTCCTAACTATCTAAATCTGAACCTACCTCTTAGCAAGTGCCTCAAAGAAAGGTAGATTATGATAAAATCTCCTTTATGCAGAGTGGATCGTCGAAATCGCCACTTGTCGAATATAATCTATCTCCTCTTAACTTAGAAAATTTCAGCAGCGCTTCCCGAAGGAAAGGTGTCTTTTCATAATTCATACCGGCTCAAATACAAAAACCTGAGTAGTACAACGAACGTGTTTGCGCCCCTTCATGTTCGCACGAACGTGTTCGCTCGTTTGCGCGAACATCTCGCGAACATGTTCGGGCGAACATATTTTTTTTTTCGTAAATATATATATATATATATATTTTTTTTTCCCGGTTTTTTATTTTTAACTCATGATTGGTTACGAATTTGAACATGATTCCAAGACAAAAGTTGCTTGTATTGTTATTTTACATAACATATATTTGTTTCAGATTTTTCTGAGAACTTTGTTTTTTTTTTTTTATGTTCGCGTTCGGGCGAACATGTTCGTGTTCGCCTCCGAACGCGAACACGGTGCTACGTAGACGAAAACTGAAATACTCTCTAACTCTGAAAAACCGAATTTTGTTTAACTCCCTGGATTAGTAGAAATTTGGGCACCACTACCTTTAGTAAGGGGAGACTTCCCAGTTTTATTCTAGGTCAGATTCGAATCCAAAACTCTTTAGTTTTGCAGAGATTTTGGCAGCACTCCCTCCAAAAGATTGTTATTCCAAAATTTATACAAAGCTAAGTTCAGAATTTGAAGATAATTTTGACATTTTGACTCGTCAAAGTCCAATTTTGTTTAACTCCCTGATTTAGTAAAAATTTGGGCAACACTCCCCTTAGAAGGAGAGACTTCCCAAATTTATGCTAAGTCGTATATAAAATTTAGACAAGTTGAACTTTGAAAAGTTAAAATTTGACTAACTCCTTGGATTTGTAGAAATTTCGACAGCGCTTCCCGTAAGGAAAGTCACTTGCTAAGATTTATACAAAGCCAAGTGTAAGAATAGACCCTAGAAAATGCAAAAATTGATCAAAGTAAAAAAAAATAGCTTCAGAAAATGCGGGAATTGACCTAACTCCTATCGCTCTAACATGTGGCAAGCAGCTAAAGCAACTACCTGTCCAACTGAACTCAGACTAAGTAGTAATCTCACTCAGCCACATGCAAGCCAAACCACAAAGGTAAGTACTCTCACCAGCCCAAGTCATTCTTGGCAACCAATATAGTCTTTCATAGATTTATTCCTTTATACCCTACTTACATACGACATTGAGTTAGGTCATTCGTCTTAGAAACAATGTCAACTCTTTGCCTTAGTTATACACGAACAGGTTGCACAACTACTTCTCTCTTCATTGGGCATATGACTAAGCCATTCATCTTAGAAACCATGCCTAGTTGCCCTGATCTGTTTAATAGTTAAACTATATATATCTTTTTGAGTTTAATATTCAAAAGTGAGCGTATGACTAAGTCATTCGTCTTAGAAAGAATGCTCACCCGGCCCAAGTTACCTTCAGTTATAGCTCTTTAATTATACTCTCTTAATTTGTGGTAAGGCTGTAGTGAGACCATTCGTCTTAGAAACAATATCTCGCTAACCTTGTTCTTATAGGCATATAGATATAGAAATATAGAGAGTCTTATTCCCTTGTTCATGTTAAAATCATGTGGAGTCAGACTTAGACCATTCGTCTTAGAAACCTCCCTCAGAATAAAACAACCAAATGCATTGAGTCATTCGTATTAGAAACAATATTCAACCCTCTTTTCTCAGCACTGAAAAAAACAGAGTACTCTTGGTCAAGACCTAGAGACTATTCATAAACTACCCAAAATAAAAAGCGACCAGACCATTCGTCTTAGAAACAATGTCTGACCTTTAAAGTTTTCACAGTTAATACCCCAAAACGAAACAACAACCAGACTATTCGTCTTAGAAACAATGTCTGGCTGTGAAGAAAACAAGTTAAGAAACACAGCGACCAGGTCATTCGTTTTAGAAACAATGCCTGACCCTTTAAGACCCTTTCAACCTCAAACATAGCTGCCTTCCTCGCACCTTTCCCCTGATGCAACCCCGTTTCTCACAATCTGCTTTCAAACAATCAACAAAATTGAAACTGAGATTGTACATGTATTCCTTTACTTAGTCTGGTTCGTGTCCTGAAAGTCAAACCCAAAGTCAACATAGGATGCATGCAGTATACTCAATCAAGAAGTACAGATAGGGGTTATAACTGGGTTTATAGAAGGAGGTGGAAGATTACCTCTCAATTCTCTGCCTCCAGAACTCCTCCCGAGTTTCGGCAGAGCTCCCGCAATCGGTGGCCCCACAAAGTCTTGATGCGGACCTACGGGTTGCAATCCCGCCTGCCGCCTTTCTCTCATAACCAATGGACTAGACTTAGAGTAAGAAGGGTAGAAATAAATTCATTTAGTCTCTCAGATACAAGAAAGGTGCACTCAGACTCGTAGGAGAGAACCTTGTTGCCTTGAAGCGCCTAAGGGCCCCGCAATGATGGACGAAACACAAAATAGTTTGGTCAACTAAAGCTCAACCACCAACCGTTAACTTTTCTAACGGCTTTCCGGATCACAGCGATAAAGTCTGACTTCCTTCTCAAGCCACAAACTTACTACGTCAGTTCAGACGGATGTTGCGCAGCTTGAAAAAGTTCACGCTCAGACAGAGCACACCTCCTGTACTCTGCCTAACTCGTCGCAACAGGCTGCAACTTATAACACTGCAACAGTAATGGCTCCTTGAGCTGGCCACCGGGCAATCGGACAGCCTGTTTAGCCAAAGGCGGTACTTCCTATTAGTGATCGTAGTCGTACCGTTGACAATAGCAACATGGTGCCGCCTCAATGCTTCACTGATGTGATGGTGTGGCACAGGCTTCCCTCATCATTAGTCGCCAGGGTTGGCTAGTATGCACCTCCGACAACAAACGTCGTCAATGGAGACCGTGGCTTGAGCCTCACTAACACATCAGCCTTTCTGCCCTTCGAAAAGCAGCACCGGCTCCACAGTAGCTGCCGCCAGAATATCTACAGCTCGCACTTACGCAGACCTCCTCGTTGAGCAGGTACGTATTCCCACTATCTTCCTGTCTTCTCGCAGCGTTCCATAGATTATGTGCCCGCTTGTCTGTATAGTTTGCACGAACTCTCCCGTACGCGCAGCGGCCTATCGACTATCTGAACTTAAAACGAATCTTCCGCATAGATATGGGAAGATACCTCGTTCGCACAACCAGCTCGATCGTTGTCAGGATCGAAACTACTACCTGACCTGTTGCCACGCCCACCACTGAGCACAATCAAATTAAGCCTGCCTCTCTCTCTCTCTCTCTCTCTCTCTCTCTCTCTCTCTCTCTCTCTCTCTCTCTCTCTCTCTCTCTCTCGGCTATACGACCTTCCTAGCATACGAACGTGCATGGTCGTCGATGTGGGCCGACATTTGAGAACAGACACGCATAAGCGGGAGCGATGGGCTCTCAGGGATCGATTAGCGGTGGGCTATATCCACCACAACATGCCGAATCTCCTCGGAGATGACAACTTTCGAGAGTTCCACTCAGACAAAAGGCATCAGTGCGCCAGATGAATATCCGCCTATCCTGCTGCTCACTCGTAGCTGCCTACTGCTTCAAACGTCAGGTCGAGCAGAATCTTACCGATTCTCTGCTAAAACCCAGGTTGGGCATACAACAGTTTATCACTGTAGCTCGACTTTCGGCTCATCACGCATCGCCAACTCTTACGAGCAATCACCCCGCATGCACACAGTATGGCCCGATGTCTAGACTTGACCGATGCAATCTCCCTCTTGTAGTCGCTTGCACCCTGCCAACTCCGAATAAGAACTTGCTCGATCCCTCCACTAAGACTAAGCAGAAAAGTCAATATGAATCTTTCGCTGGAAAGCGGACACATTTATTTATTATTTTTTGAAGTAACTCTTCTCCTCCTGCGCGCAGCTCAATCTCTTACTAACTCCTTATCTACTAATCCTATAGCCAAACTAACCTCACCATCCTACTCGCAGCTACGGAAACCCCCAGTCAACACTTTATCCCGCTCGATTCCTTGAAGAATCGGGCGAGAAATTAGTTTTCTCATCTTTCTCCTCCACCCGTTTCTCCATCTCCGGCGCATTCGTTTTCTCTGATATCTCCTCAAACACTAACTTTCTTCCATATCCAACACTTTTAATCGATTCGTCGTGGGTCAAAACCCCAAGATCACTTGAGAGAGACAGAGAGAGTCAAGAAAACGAGGGGATTGCATTCGTAAAATTTGCGATTTCGGTTGTGAATAACTTAGTTGAAACTGGCCTTGAAAAGTGACCAGATACATCAGTAGGGAGTAATGCTAGTGGAGGCGAGTGCAAGCTCTCATTGACATTGGGTTTTCAGCGTCATGATTCTCCATTGATGTTATAATGGTGCAATGCTGCGCTATTGCTTATTTCCTTTTTATTATTATTATTATTATCATTAAGTTATTATGCTTATTATTATTAATTGAAGTTATTACCTGCCCACGATTACGGTTAAGATACGTATCGGCAAGTACAACCGTTTCAAGAAACACAGTCAATAGATAAGATGTAGCGCAGGCTGTTTTACTTGGTGCAGCAACAACCAGCTCATGATGACTTAAGGCCTTGAGGAGAGTGCTTTCCCGCTGACCGCCCTGTCGTGCCCTCGACATCATGTCAATGGTGTACGCCTATGGCAACGATCATAAAGAGAGAGAGAGAGGGAGAAAGGGAGAGAGAGAGAGGGGGGGGGGGGGGATAATGAGTGAGAAAGTTCTTCTTCTTGAAATTTCTTCTTCTTCCTTTTCTAAGTTCACTATCTCTTCTCTACCCTCTCGCTATCTGACTTTTCAGTATCTACAAATTAAGGGAGAAAGAGGGACTTGTGACCTTGAGACGTGACGACATCTGGGATCGTACTCGACGTTGGGGTTCAGACATTCGACGAAGGATTATTGCCATTTTATTGTGACCTGTACCAAGGACTTGGTGTGGGCAAGGTTCCCATCTCCCCTCTCCTCCTTCGTTTGATTCCCCTCTCTTCGTATGTGTATGGTTGAACCTGGCGCACTCCTTTGCGTATGGCGCCAGGCCTTTCCCAACTTGCAACGATGAAGGGTGTACCGTTGGGGTGCTGCGTAAAGTTCACTGAACCTTATCATATAGAAGGAGGAGAGAACACACGGGAGAAGAAGAATAAAAGGAGAAGAAGAGTGAGATAGAGGAAGAGGAAGAAGAAGTAGAAGAGAAAACAGCCAGAGGAGGAAAACGGACAAGAGCAGAGAAAACAGACAGGAACAGACAAGGACAGATAGAACAAACAGAAACAGACAGAGGTTATGTCCCAGGTGTAAGAGTCACTCTCACAGTCAAAAGTCATGAGCCACGGATGAAAAATCGTGGCTCACATACCCAAACAGTAAACAACCATGAAAGATTCGGGAAAGGTAACAAGCCGCGGCTTTCTGAAGCAACAGACAGGCAATCGAACAGAACAAACAGACAGGCATAGCCAATACCATCAGACACAGTTGGACGGACGGAAACATACATAGGTACACAGAAAGGCATAGTGGAAACATGTGGCGGTTCCTGATGAGTCCGTGAAAGTCAAAAGGAAACAGTCTGGTACAGTTGTGACAATGACAGACGTAACGAGCACAAGAAGAGAGAGAGAGGCATAGGCAAACAGACATGCCAGTGACCAGCAGCCATCAAACAAAACGCCAACGGAAACAGACAGACGAGCAGGGGAAACAGACGGAACGGGGAAAAGAGACTTGTGACTTTGAACTGGACGACATTTGGGACCAGACTAGACAGTGGAATTCAGACATTTGACGAGGGATTATGACAACAGTCTCATCTCTCCTCTTCTCCTGCGTTCGATTCCGCTCCTCTTCGTCTGAGTATGGTCTGACCTGGCGCATTCTTCTGTGTGTAGCGCCAGGCCATTCACACCCCGCAATGATGATGATGTATGCTTGGTCTGCGTTACGACGGTGATTGGGTGATCATTGGTATTATAGTCTTTCGCTGAGCTATCCTGTACTATGTGAGAAAGGTCGGTTATTGTTCTGGACCGCACCGTTACGGTATGCGACATGCACCACGTTACATAGATACACAATGACCGATACACTATGACACACACGCAAATACGCGGTCACGTTATGATATACGCATAGTCGCAGTCACACAGTCACACGTTGACAGTGCGCAGTAACACGAGCACAAAGTGATAGTGACAACAGGCGCACGACATGCAAAGGAAACGAGTGAAACACTCACAAGTCGCACGGTGACAGCCACGCGACGACGCACAAGAGAGACACATACATAGAGAGAGAGAGAGGGACAAAGTGTGAGAGAATGAGAAAAAAAAAGGGGGGAAGAGAACCTACCTGGTATACACTCGCAGCCTGCATTGGTAGTGATGTTATTGGCCTTCACAGGCAAAGAGAGTCTGTTGCATGAACGCGACAGTTGAAGGATAGGCAAGTAGCGTAGACTGGGCGCAGGGCGTCAGATAGAGAAAAGGCTATGCTGGATATTGCGTTGGTATGGACTGAGGACTTGAACACTGGCTCAGAAACTTATTGTATTGCTCTTATCTGGATGAAATCTCAGTACATTTGTGCTCTCTGCTTGTACGTGACTACTCTAACACCCTTATGATCTCGCAACTTGTATCATTCACACTTATATTCTTGGCTATTATTATTATTATTATTATTATTATTATTATTATTATTATTGTCAAGATCATTACTGGTGGTATTGTTATTCCAAGCTTGTGATTCCTGTCAGCCTCGTGCCCGCCCTAAGTGAAGGCAGGCCTGAACATCCACTAAGAACACTTGCCCCAACATTCCCAGTAAGGATCTCAGATAGTTGCTGCAAACTAGTTTATTGAAGCACAATCCGGGCCTCACTCTGTGCCCTGGGCATATGTAGCATGGGGCTGGTACATTACGAAGTGGTTACGGACCACCAGGAACGCAGCGTTGACGCCACACCTGTGCGCAGGAATGAGGTGGCGTGAGCCGCAGCCGGACAGCAGGGCGCCTATGGCCAGGCCGAAGCGTGTGGAACAGCAAGCGGGAATGCAAATGCATGTGTATGTGTGCAAATACTTAAGTAAAGGGGGCAGATCCTAGTTGGATGAGAGTGTGTTGTGTGTATGTACAAACAACTTAGTGGGGTGTAGTGAAGACAAAGAGTGATTAAACTTAATGAAAGCACATGCATGTGACGGGAATATTATCCGGAACATCACACTAAGTATGAACAAGACAAAGAGTGATTAGACTTAATGAAAGCACATGCATGTGAAGGGGAGATCATCCGGAACATCACCCTAAGTATGAATAAAACAAAGAGATGCTAGACTAGATGGAAGCACTTGCATATGAAGGGAAGATCAACCGGAACATCACACTAAGTATGAACAAGACAAAGAGTTGCTAGACTAGATGGAAGCACTTGCATATGAAGGGAAGATCAACCGGAACATCACACTAAGTATGAGCAAGACAAAGAGATGCTAGACTAGATGGAAAACACTTGCATATGAAGGGAAGATCAACCGAAACATCACACCAAGTAGGAACATGACAATGAGTGATTAGACTAGATGGAAAGTACTTGCATATAAAGGGAAGATCAACCGGAACACATCACACTTAGTATGAACAAGACAAAGAGTGATTGGACTAATGAAAGCACATGCATGTGAAGGGAAGATCATCCGGAACATCACACTAAGTATGAACAAGACAGAGAGATGCTAGACTAGATGGAAGCACTTGCATATGAAGGGAAGATCAA
>BFEA01000006.1:3918780-3933872 GCA_003427395.1 Chara braunii | reverse complement strand
GGCCAACTCACTCACTCCCTCTCACTTTTTTTTGTCTTATTCTCCCACATTTTCTTTTCTTTTCTCTCTTTTTTCTAGCATGCCAAGTGTCAAGTGGCCGTTAAGGTGCTTTTCTAGCCTCTTTCTCTTAGTTTTGGCCCTCCCTATGCCCATGTGCAGTCCGTTATTTCTCGGACTGCAATAATGGCCTTCCCATGCTCATGGGAGTCTCTTTTTACTCCTACATTTCTCCCACAATGGTCCCTCCTGCTCCGATTTTCTCCCGGAGGGCTATTTTTCACATGGGGTCTCATTTGACTCTATTTTCTTGAGGGAGGCTGATCCGAGATTTTTCGGATTGCTCCCATGCCTCCCACTTCAGTTTTTCTTTCTTTTCCTTTTCCTTTTGGCCTTCCCGTTTGTCACCACTAGTACTTGCACTAGTGGTGCAAATATTCTTGGCCGTCAAGATGTCGATCTTGACGGTGCACCTTGCATTTATTATTTTCCCCTCATGTGGTGTCGCCGTTTCTTCTTGGGACTTTCACATGTCCCCGCCACTTGTCCCGTCGGTGGTCCCCGACACTTAGTCCCGTCGGTGGTCCCCGACACTTAGTCCCGCCGCTGGTCCCCGACACTTAGTCCCGTCGGCGGTCCCTAACACTTAGTCCCGTTGTCGGTCCACGACATATTTCGCCCTGGACACCATTATTTTTACTTAGTCCCACGTGGTCCCGGGTGTCTTTCCCCGCGGTGTCCCATGCCCCTTGGGCGTCTTGTCGCCCCATAGCAACCCCTCTCCTTAGTCTTTCCTCGCGCCTTGTGCGTGCTGATCTCTTTGGTCGTGGGCCTCCGCTCCGAGGCTCCCATAGGTGGCCCCCACATTGGCCCCTCATTTCCTGGCTTCCCGCGGCTTCTGGCCGCCCATCCCTCGACTTTCTCATTCCCTTATTGCTATCGTGCTGCAATTGCTAGTTCAAAGGGCCCTTTGGCCTTAGTTTTATTGCATTTCGATGACCCTCCCGACCTCCTGCTATGTTCTATGTGCCCCTGTTCTTGTGCTCGCTTGCTTGTCGCCGCTAGTTCTTTCCTCTTGTGGTTCTCTCCTCAGGGCATCATTCCCTTCTGCGGCCTAACCCTTTGTCTTTTCTCTCTCCTGCTTCCTCACTCCATATTTCTCTGTTGTGCACAAATTGTCCATATTCAATCTCTCGAGTGCTGGGAAGTTATTCGGGACCCACCAGTCCCGACACCGGTCCGACCTTTCTTCTCTTAAGTGGCGAGCACCAATACCGAGGTTCCTCCCCACGTCTGCCAAACGGGTCCAATCCAAGCCTGTCAGGGCCTCGTCTAGTCGTAAGAGCGTTCCTCGCGAATCGTTCCTCCCGAGTGGTAATTTTCTGGATTCCGGCCTCTTTCTTTCAAGAGAGTTGGGGCTCTCGATCAGTCCGCGAGTGCAGTTACGAAGACCTTGGAATTAGTCCCGAAACGGTTGTAATGTTCTGGCAGGGCAGTGTCAATGCCCGTGGTGGTGGCGGACTCCACCCGGTACCTCGCCCGACCTCTCCCCTTGGAAAGTGTCGCCCAACTTAGTGCGGGAAGCCATGGTCCGACCCAAACGGCCATGCTACCCCTCTATGATGTGGCGTGTGGTTGGAGAGTAGCAAAATAGACTAGATGAGAATGACTTTCCTGCCCATTTGGCTCTCTCGCCCTTTGACGTTTAGGCGTTCAACAGGAGGCGCAGTTGGAAATCCCCGACTAGAGCTCATTGTCGGAGGTGGTTCCGGACGTCCCGCACCGATCCAAGTGGTAGGTGCCTTAGTTCTTTAACCCTCACCCCCTCGAAGAGGAACAGGTCGTGCTGACACTTTCTCCCTCAAAGGGATAGAGGTCTTTGGGGTTGCGGTGCGTGCACCGGTATCCCCCTCTTGCTGACGCCGAAGACTAGAAGAAAAAAAAAATTCAATTTCAAAGCTCTTTCCAAGTCCATTTCCAGCTGCCTAGGGTCCCATGTTTATGCAATGCAATTTTCAATACTCAATCCAATTTCAATGCTCAGTCTCATTCCCATGCTCAATCTCAATCCAGTGCTCATTCCCAGTCCAATGCTCAATGCAATATCTCTTGCCAAGCTGAGTCCAATATCTCTTCCAATGTCGTTTCCAAAGCTCCGCATCTTCCAATATCTTTTCAGAGGTTCAGCTCTTCCAATGTCATGCAGCTCAAGTAGCCATGCAAGGGGACCCCAGTGCCAATTCCAAAGAATGACCCTTGTAAGGGGCCATTCCGAACAACCTGGTTAGGGTCGTTCTTTCCATTTCCAGGTCGACCAGCCTAGTTAGGGCCATTCTTATCCATTGCAATCGGACAGCCTGGTTAGGACCATCCTTATCCATTTCAATTGGAAAGCCTGGTTAGGGTCATCCTTGTTCATTTCAATGTTAGCGTCCGAGGGGGTGGGCCTTGAGGACACGGATCATATCTCGTCCCGGGGGTTAGAAGGTGACCATCGTCTTCGGTTTTTACGCATGCTTCTTCCTTTTCCTCATGCCTTTTGTCATTCTTACATCCATCCATACATCCGACTTAGCGTCTAGTACTCAAGTCGAGGCTCGCGGCCCCAAGCAGCACTAGCCCGCCCGGCCGTTCAACCATTACAAGGGCTGCGGAACTATTTCGATGTTTCCCTGCCACTTTCCTGACTTCTTATATCCTTCCAATGTTGTGGACTTGTCTGAGATAGGTTGGGTTAGGCTCCTCGGAAAGAGGATATCTCTTTACCCGTAGGTTCCCTAACCTCTCACAAGGACTCATGCAACGACTCATTCAATCGTGGATATACAACTCAAGGGAAAGACTTTCGCCACGAATGTTTCTTCCAACGTTCAAGAGTTCACATGCCCCTGTCCATTTCCTCGAGACAAAGTCAATCAACCCCCAATCCCTTCCTTTCTACCAAAAAGCTCCTATTTCCCAAACGGAGGGAGTACTTATACAAAGTAACCCTGGTCACCCACCCTCTACCAGTTTCCTTGATCCAAAAAGTAGTTTCATCCCAGTCCTAAAAAAAACAAGGAAACAGAGTTCTAATGCAAAGGCCTCATTACAGGCTCGTCTCTTCTAGGTCCCTCTGTTTTCCCCTTACTTTCCCTTAGCCACCCCAGACATCCACAATTCTCTTCTAAGTGCGAAAAAAGCTCTCGTGCCCATTCTCGAAGAAGCAACGACTTATATGAAGTAGCATTCATTACCCAGCCTTTAGCCGCTTCGGGCTTAGCAGCTGTCTCATCATAGTTCATTCAGAAAGAAGTTCAAAGGCGAAATCCAAAATGGCAGTTGCGACTGCCCAGGCACCAACCCCTCCCAATTTCTAGCTATTTCTCATTGAGCCTTCTATTCCTCTATTGTCCAGGTGGTCTGCGTCGAGCTTCCCTCCTTGCACGGTCCTCCATTTCCTACTGCATTTGCCTCTTTATTTCTTGCAACTGAAGAAGTGTCTGGTCTGTGAAAAAAGTTGTTGGGGATAGATCCTCTCCCCTGCCCAGTTTTGCCCTTGCCTTTGTTATCCACTGAAATCGCAAGATAGTGCCCCATTGGTCAAACCAGTCGTTGAAGATTGACCCAAACTCTTCTATCCATTAGTCTTTTACCTCACCCGGTTCCTCCTCTCTTCCCGTTCTTCCCTTGTGGGCGTTGTTACCTCATCTTCCTCCTCGTCGCCGGTGAGGTTAATGAACTCAACGGGCTCATTCTTTCCTGGCCGTTGTCCTTCCTCTCGGTTCCCCTCCTCCATCCTTCACCTTTTTTCCGGGTTCCCCTCTTTCTTACTACTAGGATCACTGTCTGAAGGCAGCTCTATTGGCTCCCCTTCCTTAAGTGGCGGCGGTCCTCTGGTTCCTTGCTTTCTGCCCCCCCTGTTCACAACTAGGTTGTGGTCGAACCCCACATACAACTTCCTTTTTCTGGAGCTTGACTCTCCAGCTTGCCTTGACGACTGTCCCTCTTCTGGCCTGTTAATTGCATTGCTGTCATTTTAATTCCCAAACTCCATTTTTTTGTTTTCTTGTTGTCTTTCTTCTTCTTGCCTGGCCCTGTTCATACATAACAGTCACGGTACCCCTCATACACACGCATTCCCTTCCACTCCCATTTGCAGCTTTGGAGGCTTCCCTAGAACTCTTGCTTGCCCCCATATAGTTGGTAGTCCCTTTATCCCTTAGAACCCTCGACACATTGTCCCAACACATAGGTGCCCCATGTAGGCAGTCCACAGCATCACCCCACAAAAACTATGGTACATTGTCCCAGCACATAAATACCTCGTGTAGACAGTCCCCAGCGTTACCCCACAAAAACTATAATACACTGTGCCGTTCTCCCAAGCCCAGTCACAGTCAGCCCAGACAGTCTCCGCACGTTCCACAAAAAGCAAGACACACAAAAGAACAATCCCTGTGGTCATGATCACTTCCACAGGGAGGCGGTCCAGAACTTATAGCCAGCTGCCTGCCTTTCAGGCTGTCAGTTCCCCAGTTTCTCTGTCCTGGGCTTCTTGTAACCATTGTTCCACCGGATCCCTGCTAAAAAATCTGGCCAGTCTCTGTCCCGGAAATGGTCCTCTTATGCTAGTACCATCAAGATCCTCAAGTTCGAACGTATTCAGTCCCACCCGCTTAGCGATCATGTAAGGCCCTTTGAATCTCTTTCCCAGTTGCCCAGATCATGTGCTTTCAAGAGCCGAGTTTCTAACTAACACTTTCTCCCCCACCTGGAGTGGCTTTTTCCGAATGTTTTTGACCTGCTCCCACCTTGCTTTGTCCTTCATTCGGCTATCCGTTACACAGTTAACTACTTCCTCCAATGCCTCCTCATTCCTGGCGACCTGCTGGCAACGTGCGGTGATTAAATCCTGCGTGGTCAAGTGCGGATTATCATCTAACCTGTTCCAAGTAGGGACGATGGCCTCCACTGGGAAGTCAATCTCCCTTCCATACCATAGCTCCGCTAGAATGCATCCTGTCGTTCTCTTTGGTGTCATGTTCTCAGAGAAGATTATCTGCTTAAGGTATCGTGGCCAGTTCCCCAAGTTGTCTGCTGCAAGCTTAGCGATTGTGTTTTTCAAGGTTCGGTGTCCCCTTTCTACTGGTGCATTTGCCTCAGGGTGGTAGGGTTCAGTGATCTTGATTGGTACACACAGTGTCTTAAGCCTGTTCAACACCTCCTGGTTAACGAATTTTGTCCCATAGTCTGCTATGAACATGCGCACGAAGGGGTGCCTTAGGTAGAAATCTTCCACCTATTCGACCACTGCTTTTCCCGTCTTCTTCTTGAGGGTTACGGCTTCTACATAGCCGCTAAGATTATCCCTTGCATCCAAGATGTATCTAAACCCATCCGTTGATACGGGCATAACCGCAAGATCGAGGTGAACAAGGTGTCCGGGTCCAGTACCCTAGTGGGTCTAAGGGGCTCGTAAACTCGTACGGAGCTCCTCTCTTGACATATCAGACACGTCTGACAGTACGTCGCGACCATGCCTGTCATTCCTGGCTAGAAGTACAGGGGCACGATCTTTGCAAGTGTCCCCTTAGACGACCGATCACCTCCAGCTAGCCCATCGTGCATTGCCTGAATTACGTCCAACTGCCTAGACCTCCCACAAACGACGCGACTAGGCATCATCCCTTCGTCTTTCTTGAACAGGTGGCCGTTTCTTAGGACATGCTTTTCTACTTCCTCCCTTGCCTTGGGACTGACTTCTGTGGGTTGTTTGTTTCCTACAAGCAGCAGACCGATTTCTTTGAAGACGCCCTCGTACATCTGTATGAGGAAGAATTCATGTTTGTTCTGATCCGTACCTTGCTCCTCCCGAGTGAGGTTGACTAGGTACTGACACTCCTTTTGTGCCCAGGTTTCGGCCAATGTCATCACGGCGTCCCGTCCCCCTTCCACGGCCATCGCCATCAGCTCTTCTCTGGCCCCTACTTCTGCTCCCCACGAGTCCTTCTCCTCTTTACGCCTGATCGTGGTGGCTGGTCCTTCCCTGAGTTCTGCAACTACTGGAGGTGCGCCTTTTTCCAAGGTCTGAATCAGCAACTGACCTGTTGTAATTGTCGGATCTGCCATCTCATTATCCACCACAAGGGTCCCTCCTTCATACTCCAGGAAGGCGTCGATTGGTTCCACGTCCTCTACTCCTTCTGGCGTGATACATACCCTGCTCAACCCATCTGCCCTGTTTCGAAGCCCCGCAATCCGCTCGACCTTATAGTCGAATTGCCATATGAAGCCTATCCATCTGCCAACGGTCGGGTCTATAGGCTTGTTGTTCTTTAGGGCCCCAACGACGTTGGTAGGATCGATCCTTAGGATAAATTGCTTTTCGAACAGGTATGCCTGGAAGGTCTTAAGACAATGCAGAATCGCTAAGACCTCCTTCTTGAACTGTGAGTACCGCAGTTCTGCCGAATTCAGGGTCCTACTTTCAAATTTGATTGGCCTTTCCTTGCCTTCCTCGCTTCTCTGTATCAATACTCCTCCAACTGTCAGCGGTCTCCCATCTGTTTCTAAGATGAAGGGCCGTCCTACCTCGTCATTAAAACAGAGTGCTGCTAGAGTGACCTGATCAGATGACATGATGTCTTTGAGGGTTTGGGCTGCCTCTTCCCTATCCTCGGTCCAATCCATAGTGTCACCTTCCCTAATCATCGCGCGGATATGTTCTGCTATCTTTGCGAAACCTTCGATGAAGATCCTCTAGAATCCAACCACCCCTAGGAAGGCCCGTACTTCCATCGTGGTACGCAGGGGTGTCGGCCACTAAGAGATCTTATATGTCTTTGATGGGTCGGGTCTCCTCCCATAGGCCCCACAACGAAATTCCAGTATAGTTACCTCCGGGACAGCCAGGATGCTTTTGGGTCCGCTTGCAGTAATATTGTAGACTAAGAATCGCTGGAGCATGTCCTTAATATCCTGCAAGTGGTCCCAAACAAACTTCCGTACGCCCGGTTGGACCTCCGCCTCGTCCTTGTATCTTGCACCTTTTACAGGATTATCACCTATATAAGGTTCGCACTTTTCCGGAAAGATATTTCCTGCAACGGCGAGCATCCTCCTTCGCGCCTCTGCTATCGCATTTGTGAAGCCCATAGGGGTCACTTGCATCTGCAACTGTCCTAAGGGGGTGTGCATTGTGGTGTACGGTCTATCCCTCGCATCGAGCGGCAACTGATCATATCTTGAGTACAACTCTACCAAGGAGTAAATGCTCCGCCCCGCATGAGATTCTGCCAACAAGTCGGCCTGTGGGAGCGAGTCTGCGTCCCTAATTATTACCGCATTGAACTTCTAAAGGTCCTGGATCCACCTTAGCGTCTTATTGGGCTTCCTGAACACGAACCACTTGTTCGCGTAGGGGGATGCGGTGGGTTCAGCCACGAAAGAATCTATCTTGGCTCTAAGCAGGTCGGTGACCTCCACTGCTATCCCAAACTCATAGGCGGACCCTTTATCATTCCAWCACTCGTGCTGTACGGTGTGGATCCTGACAGGGGGAACTAGCTTTGCGTCCAATCGCCCTTTCTGATAATCGTTGAAAGCGAAAGCTAAATGAACTCCTGACATGCCTTTCTTATCAACTGAGTTTCTTCCGTTGTTAGAAACTCTTCCACTCCTATTTTCATGGTATCTGCTACCTCATCTGGTATGCGATGCCCTTCCGTTGCTCGCCTCTCCCTTATTACCCGCATGATTTCCTCCTCTTTTTCCATGGCTTCATCCTTTGACGTTTCTACTAGGATCGAGACGGACTTGGCCTTCTTGCCTACGGGTTTATACTTTCGCACACTACCTTCGGTGATCGTTCTCCTAAAAAATGAACGGTCGGGATCGGCCTTGCTACCTCCAAGACGCGGGGCTGGATACTGACAAGCTTCCCATTCAGACAGTAGACCTTTCGAACCCCATCCTCAAATCTAGCAAGCGCTGCGGGGTCCACCCCCACTTTGTGGCACTTGATGGCCTTAATGAGTTGTAATAAATCTGGGATTTCAAACACCACCGCCGACGTTTCGTTCCGGCCTTCCTTTGGTTTGGGCAGGTTGGCCCCAAGTTCGACTTCCGACTCTTTTTCTGCCACCATAACTTCCAGGGTCTCGTCCTCCTGTCGCCTTTTCTTTAGAGGCAGACCCATTTTGATCCATTCCTTTTCACTAAACACTTCCTCAATCATAATTTCTACCCTTTCCCTCATGCCTTGCATCCGTGCGAATGCGCCTTTCCGTGCGCTTTCTTCAAACGTCGGCGACCAGGTTGCCAACTTACCCTTGGGAGGGTCCCCTCCAGGGTCGAGGAGTCGGAGAAGTTCTCCGCGATCAGTCACCGGATCCTCTATGTCTACCATATATATGCCATCACGCAGGTGCATGCCAATCATTTCTACATTGACGCACCATGGTCTCCCGATGATTATGTCATGGTCCATTTCTTCCATGACGGTCATCCGTTGGAAAGACTAGATGGATTCCCGAATACCTGCCTTGATCGCGCATTTGGTGACATACCCATTAAAGGGGATTTCTCCGCCTGCTCTCCAGATACTCCCTGCTACTTCCTTGTTTACTGTGCACCCCGTGATCGTTGCGAAATCCCGTCGTATGAGGGTAATTTCCGCGCCGCCATCCACTAGTGCATCGGTGTGGTGAGTTCCGACTTGGACGTTAAGTTTTCCCACGGGCAGTGCATGGAAACTAAGTTTAGTGTTGGGCGGTGCTCTCATTACTTCGCCACCTTCTCGGTCCGACAGACTTAGACGAATATCGGCAAAGGTTTTTTCCAAGTCTTCCAGGCCCCCTGGAATGCTTTGGACTTTAGAGACTTTTTGTGGCGCCTATGCCTCCTCGGGTCCTTGTTCCTGTGGTCCCGGAGCCTCCTCTACTTCTACACGTCTACGCGTCAATAGCTGTCTGAGGCCCTTGAGCAGTCTCGGACTTGCCTGCAATATGGTCTGGAAGGATACTGACACCATGATGCCCAGAAGTTTGCTTAGTGTGTCATCTAATTCGGGCAGCGTCAGAATCGGAATCTCGTATCTGAACTTTTTTTTTGTCGCCGTGGCTTTGTCTATCGGTTCCTTTTCCCTCGTTTTTTCATAGACCTTCTTCTGTTCTCCGACCTCAGCTTCCTCCTGATCCGCACTAGCCCCCGCGACTTCTTCCATTACTGTGTCTCGGATGAGCTTCTTTTCTGCGCCAGCCCGTCGAGTAGTGATATTTACTCTATCATGCCCATTGCCTTCTACGATAAAATTGGCCTGTGGTCCCCGTTCCCTTGGCTGGTTTCAAACAATCTCGGCTATCGGCTCTGCTTCTACGGCAGCTATCTCTAAGTTATTCAGGAGGATGACGACTCGCCGCATCCCTCCTGGCGAGTTCCAATTGACTCGTTCCCCCCTGGGTCCGAGGATCTCGCCTTTGAGGGACCTGCTACACCTCTGCAGCTCGATATCGTGATTGAGTCTCGACAGGCCCGTACGAAATACCCGATCATGGTGCAATACTTGCATTGTTTGTTGGTCGGGTCCCTCCTGCCAAATCCCCGGTTTGCTACAGCTGCAGGAACCACGGCCTCTTGGGGTGGGAGGGCGGGTCTCGACACTTGCGCCTGCATTACTAACAACGCATTTTCCATTCTTTCCATCTTGCTGTCAACCCCATGCACTCACTCGTGCAGACTTTCTATCCCTTTCTTAACCTTATCTCTTGTTTTCCCAGTCAGATTTATGACCTCCCCTTCCTTAAGCAGGGCTAGTGTCTCGGTGACCACCGTCTTTTCCGCAAGGTCTGTTACGGTGTTGAAGTCCCCATCTCTTACTGGTCTACTGGTATGCTGACAAAATCTTATCTTTATCAAACTCGGAGAACTGCCTGAGGAAGTATTTACTCATTATGCGGTCCGTTACCCCGGGAATTCGCAGCGCCACTAACGTAAATGCCCTTAGGAAATCGTTGTAAGTCGCATAGGTTTTCCTCTGGACTGCAGCTAATTCGGCCTCTATTGCCATTTTCTCTGCCTTCAGGTATTTCCTCATTATCTCATTCCTGGTTTCTTTCCAGGATCCACTGGAGATGACGATGGCCATAATGTCCCTTCCCAAGCTTAGCGACACGTGCTGCCCTAGGTGCTCCATTTTTTCCTCTTCCGTCCATTTCAGTAAGGCTGCTAGGTTCTCATAGTCTATTAGAAACTTCGTAATGTTGGCCCCATCGAAAGTGAGTTTCTTCTTTGCATCTGCGAGATACCCCTGGTTCTTATTTAGTGTTCTGGTGAGGGTGGCGACTACCCTCTTGAGACCATATTCGGAGCCACCCGCTTCTCCGGTTGCACTGGTCCCTTCCCCTTCCTTGCTTTCCCTCTGCTTCTCCCTGGTTTTCGGCGCTCCTTCTGGGTCGAACCATCCTAGCACTCTTTCCCTAAGGCTCCAGAGTCCGTCACACGCCCCTATTACTTTCGGCGTGGTGGGCAGTCTGCTAGTTTCGCTATCGATGGCGGGTGGGGTCATAGCGTTTTCTGCTCCTGCCACTGGGGGGTCGTCTTTGTCCTTCCCCTTCTTGCTAGGCATTCCCTTGTGGCTATTATCCTTTCCTTCATACTTGGCCTCGTCCTGACTGGTCCTCCGCCCCTCTCGTGACCCTGGTCCTTGCGGGTCCCCCTCATCCCCGACCATTATCTGCTCAATAAGCTTTGCCTTAAACTCTGCAGTGCGCTTTTTTATCTCGACCAGTTTACGACGAATATCCGTGACTTTCGTCTTTTTAGGGGTGGTTCCTGCTAAGTTCCGAGGGCTTGTTCTCGTATCGTTCCCTCCCTCCCTGTTTTCCTGAGGTCCCATTTTGCTACCCCCAGCTTTCCGCGAGCTTTCTCCTGTTGAGAGGTCCTTCCCGTCTTCTCGGGTTCCCTCTAGTTTGGCTGACTCTCGATCCCTCGCCGATCCCTCGTTTCGTTCTCCATCCTCATTCGTACCCTGACTCCCTTTGCTCTGCTGATCCTCGATTTCTTCCTCTATCGCTATTCCTTTACCTAGCCTGCATATGGACAAAAATTTTGCGAAAAATGGCCGGTTGTTCATAACTGCCTTAATCCCGACCCTAAAGTCCGCCTATTCCAATATTTTTGCGTCTTACATTAATCAGTACGACTCTTCTGACTTTTTTCTCCCGGGGCGTCCTTCAGGTTTTCTTCTACCGGGGCCTTGCCGCCGCCGCTTGGCATTTCATTACGGCCGCGCTTTGATTCTTAGGGCGGTGCCTGGGCCCATCAGCTTTCCTATAGGGGATGACCTTTTCGGCTTATTGGCATCCAGATGCCTCAGAATTTTTGGAGCGGGTGGTCTTCCTAGTTCCTCCCTGCCGCATCATTGGGTTGGCCAGAACTTCAACCACTGCCCCTCTTTTGCTGATGGCTGCCTACTTATCATAGTACCCATCCTTTATTTCCCTACCTCTCCCTGACGCATTTTCTCATGCTGGTCCCTCAAGCCTGCCCTGCTCATCTGGTTCCTCGAACAGGTCAACCAACCCAGCAAGGTAATTTTCCCCGATCTCTATTTCGCTGATAATTATTGGCTCATATTCTTCAAACGACAGGTGGGGCAATCCGAATATCAAGATCTCGAGTAATTCGAGTAGTTCCCAGGCCTGATTCTCCCAGAACGGCCGATGTCTGAGCAACACGTCGTAGAACATGCTCGTTGTTTGTGGCCGGAAGAGGTGGATCCAGACCAGGGTCGAATCTACCAGGTCCCTAACTCCCTTGAGGCTACCGAATACCAAGTCCACCTAACGAGGTACTTGACACCTCAACCCGGTCATTGGGGCCTTAAACACTCGCCAGCCTCCGACCTCCACCCGAGTTCTTAATCCCACGTTTCTTCTCCCCCGCACTTCCTGGCCCACCCTGTTCAATTTCCTAGTAGCCCTCAGGAAGATTGGTAGCAACCCGTGACCTAGTGCCAATTTCGTTCCTATCATGTACCATCCAAGTTCCGGCAGGTATATGGTCCCCGTTACCCTAAGATCGGTATACAGATCGTCTCCCGGTCCCCTGTTAATTCTCATACCATCCCACAAACATTCCACCATCATGAACGCCTGACCTCTTCCCAGGGTCACGGCCCTCCATTCGATGTCCAATCCTTGGATCTTGTAGCTTGCTGGGAGCGATACCTCCCATCCGCCTCCACTTTCCGTGGGTGGCCGCGGGTGTGTGGACCGTGGCAACATCCGAGCGCGTCTCATCACCATTTTTGACTTAGTAGTCCCCTGCACAGTTTAAACAGCAAGCGGTTTTACTTATTTCATTTAATCTTCAGCTCCCGTCCGAACACTCCCCGGTTTCTAGATTGAACCTTCCTTTTCTTTCCTTGACCTCTTTTATTGGTCCGTCCCTACGTCCATCGGCTCAAACAATCGGTACAGATCATCCACGTACACCATCCCTTGACTTATTTCCCGTCGTATAACACCCCACATGACCTCACTTCCCACGACCGGAGCCCTCGGCCTAGTGCTAAACACAACACGCAAGATGCGCAACACCTCGTACTTCTACTCTCCACTGAACGGGCCCATTTCTAGGAAGGCCCGATAGTATTCTCGATGTACCATCGCATCTTCATATGTCACGCTTGCGAGGTCGGCTACCGCTTGTCTAACAAGCCCCAGACCGCCCAGCCTTTCCAGCAGGAAGCGCGATAGCCTCATTCGTACATTTTCACTATGCAATTCGAAACTCCCGGCCATGGCTACCCTAAGGTCCGATGTTACATCATCAACCCCCGGATTTGCGAACTCAAATCCCGCTTGCCATACTAACTGCCATGCCCCTTCAAACATGCTCAACGGGTCTTCTCCTAATGCCAGCCGAACTCCGAACTCCCTCCACCCATCCTCTGACACATATAATCGTCCTTCTGCACGCACATGCCCCCACGGGTCTGGGTTCCATTCCCCACTCTCATCCGAACGCCACTCAACTTTCATCACCAAGTAAACTATATTTTCCGCAAGCTCGACCCCGACCCAATCTGCCACCTGGTGCCAGCCTTCACTTGCCGCCGGCAAGCTAACCTCTACCCCACCCAGTACTTCCCTAGGCGGTTCAATGCCCAAGGGGCGTTCTTCAAGGAACGTCCTTCTTCGCGCCATCGCATACTCGCCTTTGATCTTCTGCCTCGTGATCCGCACTGAACCCTACAATGGTCAGACATCCCATTCCATTATCTTAGCAACTTTTCTCATATTTGTCTGGCCCCACGGCTTTCCCGCGTTTAGTCGAACCATCGACCAGTTTGAACACATCATCCACATAGCAAGGTGTTGCAACTACCTCACGGCGGATTATGGCCTCCCTAGTTTCCGGGGCCACCTCCTGTCGGTCAATCCTTTCAATCTCCAAAATCATAAGAACCTCCCGGGCTCTATCGCCGTGGAAGGGCCCGAATTTTAAGGACGTCTTATAGAATTCCTTTGCCAGCCATGCGCAGTTCACGTGTATTCGTTCCATCGTGTCGGCTACCTTTGTTACGTGATCAAAACCCCCAAACCAGTCCGCCACGAACTCGGGCACCCAGATCTTGGTTCGGGTGCCAGACGGTTTAAATTCCTTCCATTCTCCCATCATGACTCTACAGTTGACCGTTCTCGGGACTGATGATTCCCGAATGATTTCCCATCACTCGAAAGACTGTATATGACCAATTTGTGCACGGCAGAGAAAAACCAGAGGTAGGAATGCTGGAAAGATCGGAAGCGAGGGCACAGACAGTAGGAAGCTAGAGGTTGCCAAGGTTCGTCAGGACCGCCAAACTAGAAAAGGATTGTCTGAGCAAGGAACGACAAAGGGGCGCAAGAAAATAGCGAAGGCGATTCTTCCCCCGAAAACGGAGAAGGACCGCCAGAAATGGTAGTAAAAGCGCGATGTGTGTCGCAAAGAAAGAGAAGAAGCAGAAAAGGATAGGACGTAAGGCGCCGGCATGGGGAAAAGGTGGTCGGGCCAGGTGGGGCACTAGGACGCAGCAACGAAAGGCTCAAGGGGACCACGGGAGACCAAGAGAAAATGCGGCACCCATGGGACAAGTGTCGGGGACCGCACGGGACTAGACGGAAAATGCGGCGCCCATGGGACAAGTGTTGGGGACCGCACGGGACTAGACAGAAAATGCGGCACCCATAGAACAAGTGTCGGGGACTGCACGGGACTAGACAAAAAATACGGCATCTATGGGACAAGTGTAGGGAACCATGAGGGGTTAAGCAAAAAATAATAAGTACGGTACTAGCACGGGACAAGTGTCGGGGACAAGTGTCGGGGACTAGTGTCGGGACTAGTGCGAGATAAGTGGCGGGGACCCGTGATATCCCAAGGAAAAATAGCGGCATGGTATGCGGTGCCAAAAAAATAAAACAAGGTGCACCGTCAAGATCTTAGCACCACTAGTGCAAGCACTAGTGGGAGCAAATGGGAGGGAAAAAAACGAAAAATAAAAAGTAAAGAAACAAGTGGTGGGAGGCATGAGAGCAATCCAAAAAATCTCGGATTGGCCTCCCTCAAGAAAATAGGGTCAAAAGGAGCCAACACGAGAAAAATAGACTCCTAGAAAAAAATCGGTGCAAGGGGGCCTACCGTTTGGGAGAGGGGAGGACTAACGGTGGCTCCCAAGGGCATGGAAGGGCCACAACTGCAGTCCGAAAAATAACAGACTGACCCTTGGGCATAGGAAGGGCCAAAACTAAGAGGGAGAGGCAAAAAAAACGCCTTCACGGGTAGTTGACACTTGACATGCTAAAAGAAAAAGTGAGAGAGGATGAGTGAGTTGACCGTCAGTTGGGACTGCAACAAGTAGGGACTGCCAAGTCCCAACTAGCCACAAGTGGAGGGAAAAGAAAAGAAAAAAGAAAAGAAAAGAAAAGAAAATTGAGAAAAGGGTCTTAACGGCTAGTTGACACTTGACATCAGGGTTGTCGAACCCCGGCCCCGGGACCCCGCCGGGGTTCCGGGGTTCCGGGGGTCGGCACCCGGGACCCCGGCCCCCTGTAGGGGAAAAAAAAAAA